>JAHXZK010000045.1:0-265672 GCA_020975415.1 Calonectria hawksworthii | reverse complement strand
ATATTAATTAATATATTAATTAAATATAAATTCTTTTTTAAAATAATATAATTAATAATATAAATAATTTAAGATTTTTAATTTTTATTTTTAATTAAAAAAAATATTATATAATAATATAATAAATATTTTATTATTTAAAAAAATATAATATAAGTATTAGGCTAATTAAAGAAAATAATAATAAAGAATTATTATTTATCTTTATATATAATTTTAATAACTTAATTAAAATCTTAAAAAAATAAAAGAAAATTTTAATAATAATTAACTAAAGAATATATTATATTAATATTATATTTATAAATAATTATTTATAAAAAAATTAATAATAAAATTATTTAAATTTAATAAATAAGATTATAAAATTATATTAAAGAATAAAGTAAATATTTTTTTTTTTTTAATTTATAATTTTAATTAAATAAAATTTAATATTCTAAAGAAATATATTAAAAATATATTATAAAAAGAATATATATAAATCTTAAATTTTAAAGTTAATTATTTAATAATATTTATTTTAAAGAAAAATAAAAAACTTTATCTTTATATAAACTATTAATAGCTTAATAATATTACTATTAAAAATTATATATTTTTATTTTTTATTAATAAAATAAAAAATAAATTATATAAAATAAAAATATTTATTATATTTAATTTAAAAAAAGCTTATAATTTAATTAAAATAAAAAGAAAAAATAAATAAAAAACTATTTTTAAAATAAAATTTAAATTATTTAAATACTTAATTATATTCTTTAAATTTATTAATATATTAATATTATTTTAAAGAATAATTAATAATATATTATATAAATATTTAAATATTTTTATTATTTATTATTTTAATAATATTTTTATTTTCTTAAAAAATAAAAAAAAATATATAAAATATATTTATTAGGTTTTAAAAGTACTTTAAAATATTAATTTATTAATTAAACCTAAAAAGAATATATTTTATATAAAAAAAATAAAATTCTTAGAATATATTATTTTTTATAATAAAATTAAAATAAATTCTAAAAAACTTATTATTATTAAAAACTAAAATAAACTTAAGAATCTTTTAAAAATATAATTTCTTTTAGATTTATTAATTATTATTATAAGTTTATTAAAAACTTTAGTAAAATTATAAGACCTTTTATTATTCTTATAAGAAAAGAAGTTTCTTTTTTTATAAATAAAAAGATAAAAAAGGTCTTTAAGTAATTAAAGAAAATAATTATTATTATATTTATATTTATAATATTTAATTCTAATTAATCTATTAAATTAAAAATAAATTTCTTTAATTTTATTATTAAAGCTTAAATTAAATAAAAAAATAATAAAAAAAAACTTTATTTAATTATATTTTATTTATATAAATTATATAAATTATATAAAGTAGAATTTAATTATTTAATTTATAATAAAAAATCTTTTATTATTATTAATATATTTAAAGAATTTTAATAATATTTTTTTAAAAATTAATATAAGATTATAATATTTATTAATTATAAAAATATTTTTTATTTTATTATTATATAAAAGCTTAATAAATATTAATTTTATTATATTAAATATCTTTTTAAACTTAATTATTATATTATATATATTAAAGAAACTAAAAATACTTAAATTAATATAATTAATTAATATACTAATTATAATATTAAAAAGAAAATAATTATAAAAGAATTATTTTAATATATTTTTAATAATAATTTTAAATAAATATTAATTAATAAAATAATAATTAAAATAAAAAAGATTATTATTATTATTTAATAAAAAAAATATAAAAAATATTATATTATTTTTAAATTTATATATTTAATAAAATAAAATAATCTATTATTAAAGAAAATTAAAAAATATAATAAAGTATTATTAAAAAATAAGTATAATATTAAGCTTTAAATTCTTAATAAATTATAAAATAAATTATTTTAAAAAATATATAAATATCTTTTATATAAATATAAAAATATTAATAAAATCCTTAAATAAATTAAATAAATATTTTTCTTTAATTATATAAAAAAAAAATAAAAGTTATTATTAAATAATATTTATTTTATAAATAAATAAAAATATTATAATATAAATTATATAAAAAGCTATAATCTTTTTTTATTATATTTTATTTATAAAAATTAATTATAATAAACTTTATTATTAATTTATTATTATTAATAAATCTTATTATTAATAAGTATTATAATTATATTTTTATTATTATTAATTAATTTATAAAATTTACTTATTATATTTCTTATAAAAAGATAATAAATAAAAAATAATTTATATATTTATTTTTTAGAAATATTATTATAGTATATAAATTATTAATTAAAATTATCTTAGACTATAAATAATTATTTATATTTAAATTTTAATAAGAACTAATAGCTATAATAAACTTATATTATAAACTTATTATTATCTTTAAATTTTAAGTAAATAAATAAACTAAGAAATAAAATTAAAAAATTAAATATTATCTTTAATATTATATTAATTATAAATAAATTAATTAAATTAAAAAGCTTTTTATTATTTAATTTACCTTTAATATATTTTACTAAAAAAATATTAAAATTATTTTTATATTTATTAACTTTAAATTTACTTTTAATATATTTTATATTAATATTAAAAAGCTATTTAATATAAAAGTATTATTTAAATTTAATTAAATAAAGTAATTATATAAAAAAATAAAAATAAAACTTAAGTTTATTTATATATAAATAAAAAAGTATTATAATTATAAAAAAATAAAAAAACTATTTTTTAAAGAAAAAAATATAATTTTATTAATAATAAAAAATATTATTATAAAATAATAAAGTAAAAAACTTAATCTTAAATATATTAGCTTTTTTCTTATTAAAAAAAAAATCTTAGAAAATAATTATAAACTTAATTTATTTAAAAGTATTAAGATTTATTTAATTTTTTATATTTTTTTACTTAAAATAATTATTAATATTATTATAATAAGTATTAGATTATATATTTAATTAATAATTAGATTAAAAAATAAATATATTATTAAAAAAATCCTAGAAAAAAAATAAAAAGAAAAAGGGATTTATTATTATATAAAATAGAAAAAATAGAAAAAGAAAATCTAAAAATTACCTAAGAATTTTATTTATTACTTAAAGAAGCTAAAGGAATTTCTTTAAAAGAAATATTAAAAGGGAAAATATTAAAATTAATAGCTATTTAATTTACTTTAATTTTTATAAATATTATATTTAATCCCTTAATTATTTTAATAATATTAGCTATCTTTATTATTTTTAATATTTTAGTCTTTTTATTCTTAGCTTTATATAATTTATTTATAATCTTAAAGCCTTAATATAATATTTCTTAATTATAATTTTATAATTAAATTTTTTAAAAATATAAATATATTAAATAAATATAATATTCTTTTAGCTTATATTATTATTTTTATATTTTTTTTTATTATTTTTTTAGCTTTTAAAATAAATTTAAAATTTTTATTTTTATTTATTTTTTTATTATATTAATATAATCTTACTTAAATAAATAATTATTTACTAAAAATAAAGAAAATCCTGATTAATAATAAAATTATTATATTATTATTTATTTTATTTATATATATATTTATAAATAATAAATTTATATTTATTATTTATTTTTTTATATTTTTTTTTATTTACTATATAATTTATATAAAAATATATTTATATTAATATTATATAAGGCTATTAATAATTATTATAATAAATATAAAGAAAAATAATAATAAAATCTTTATATTAAATTATATTTATATTAATAATAAAAAGCCTTTTAATTTTTTTTTATTATTAGCTATAAGTAATATTTAATTTTTAAAGAGATAAGAAATAAAGAAAAAAGTAATAATTTACCTTAGTAATTAAAAAATCTTTTTATATAATTCTAAGAATATAATCTTTAAAGGAAAAATATTATATTATAATTTAAATTATAGTTAATTAGCTATTTTATAAATCCCTTAGTAAAAGTTTAATATTAGATTTACTTAAGATATTATAATATATTATTATAAATTAATAAAAAAAAAGTTAAATTAATAATATTAATTCTAATAAAAAAGCCTTTAATTTAACTATTAAAAATACCCTTATATTAGTAGAATTAATATAAGGAATTAAATATATAAATTCCTAATAGCCTAAAATATATATATACTTTCTTTAATTCTTAATATAATTAAATTATCCTTAATTAATATATTTAATTAATTAATTTATTATTTAATATAATAAACCCCTTTATTACTTAGATTTAATATACCTAATCTAGCCTATAATATAAACCCTTTGGTTTACCTTATAGATTAAGTTTAACTATTATATTTATAAGGTAAACTAAAGGGTTTATATTATGGGCTAAATTAGGTATATTAAATCTAAGTAATAAAGGGGTTTATTATATTAAATAATAAATTAATTAATTAAATATATTAATTAAGGATAATCTAATTATATTAAGAGCTAAAGAGAGTATATATATTCTAGGCTATTAGGGATTTATATATCTAATTCCTTATATTAGTTTTATTAGTATAAAGGTATTTCTAATAGTTAGATTAAGGGCCTTTTTATTAGAGTTAATATTATTAACTTAGCCTTCTTTCTATTAGTCTATAATAATATATTGTAGTACCTTAAGTGGGTTTGGTACTAGACTTTTGCTAAGGGGTCTATAGGGTAGCCGGCTGACTGTGGTTTGGGTTATAATAATACCCTCTTAAGTAATAAAGGGTAATTATAATTAAATAGGTAAAGGCAAATCTATAAGGTTTGCGTAAAAAAGCTCTTTAAAGAAGAGGGTAGCTAATTAGTAATTTGCAAAATAACTAGTAGAGTAAGAGGTAAAGAACTAAGAAGGTAGGGAATTAATTTTATTAGTTTAGCTAGATTAAATATAAATAAGGGGAAAATAATATAAAAATAAAATAAAAAAGTAATAAAAAAATAAATTTTAAAAAAGAAAATTAATTATTTTTATTATAATTATTAAAATAGATAAAATTAAGGTTATTATATATATTATATATATAATTATAATTATTATAACTATAAAAAGAAATATTTATAGCTAATAAGTAAAATATATAAGAATTATTATATAATTAATTTAATCTTTATATATATTAATATAATAATTATATTTATAAACCTAATAATAATTAAAATTATATAAATAAAAATAATTATTTATTTTTAATATTTTTAGTTTTTTTTTTTATTAGTATATAACTTTATTATTAATAATTATCTAAGACTATTATTTTAATTATATTATTACTTTTTATAATAATTAACTTTTTAATATTTAATATTAATATAAGATTAATATTAATATAAAAAGTAATTAATTTATTATCTTCTTTATTAAATAAATTATTATTTATATAGTTTAATATTATTAAATTATTAGGGATTATTATTAATAAATTATAAGAATTACCTATAAAATTATATTAAAATTAAGTTTTCTTTAAAGATAATTAATATATAAGTATATTAAATTATTTAATTCTTAATTAGGCTATCTTTCTATATATAATAGTAATTATAGAGAAAATCTTAGATATTAAATTTAAAGTAAATAAGTTTAGTAAGATATTAGTAATAAAAAATAGAAAGATAGAAAGTAATTTAATAGATATTTTACTTAATATAATAGTTAAAATATAATCCTTATTAATAGGGGATTTTACTTAGCTTAGTATATATTATTTATTCTATAATAAATATAATTAATTTATATTAGTTTTACTTTTAATAAAAGTTAAATTAATAAACTTTATTCTAGGTATATTAGCCTTTAGAGTATTTTTTATTATAAAAGTTTATAATAGATTAAATATATTACTATTTATAGATAATAATAATATATAATAGTTATTTAATAAGGATTAGGCTAAGTATATAATATTTTATATAGACTAAGATATAGATATCTTTAGACTAATATTATAAATATTTAAAAATTCTAAAAAATTAAATAAATTATTAAGTAAATTATTAAATACTTTTTTATATAAAAGAATAATATTAAAGATTAAGATAATAGGGATTATTAAGAGACCTTTTAATAAAGATAATAGTAAGAAATAAAGATTCTTAGTTAAAGTTTAAAATAAGTTTATAATTAGCCTTTTAATATATAGAATTAAAAAAGAAATTTATAAATTTTATAAACTTTTTATTATTTTTAAATTAAATATAAAAAAAATTAAAATTAGTATTTAAGTATAATATATTTTAGTAAATATTAATATAAATATAAATATATTAAAAGGTATATTAAATTAAGGCTTATTTTCTTTATTAATTATAAATATAAATATAATTAAATTATTATTAAATAATATAGGTATTATAATTGGGAAAGATAATACTATTAGCTTTAGATTTTCTATTAGTTTTATATTATTAATATATAAGCCTTTTTTTATAAAGCTTTATAAATTAAAAATAATAATAAGAATATAGTTTTTATAAGACTTTAATAATATTATTATAAGATTATAATTTAATATATTAATAATCTTCTTAGTATAAATAAAATATATATTTAATTAAAATTAAGTATTTAGGTTTTTAATTATCTTTTAATAAAAAAAATCCTAAGAGCTTATATAAACTAGAAAAATAATAAAGACTTAAAAGAAATAATAACTATACTTTAGAATTATTACTAAATCTAAAAATAATATAAAAATTAAAAGCTTTATAAATCTATAATATTTAAGCTAAATATTACTTAGTAAAAAGAAAATAAAGCCTTATAAAAGGGTAAAATTAAAGTTAATAATAGGGCTAATAAAACTAATAATAAAGAAAATATATAATAAAATACTTAGCCTATTAAAAGCCTATAAAAAGATTTATAGAAAAAATAAGTAAATTTAATAAGATATTATAAAGAAAAAATAATAAGAATAAGACTTATAATTAATAGCTATAATTATAGATAATAAAAATTAAAATAATATAATTAGTTATATAATATTATTAATTATTTTTAATCTTTTAAATAAATATAAATAGGTAAATATACCTATTAATTAAAAATTATTATTTTTTTTAATATTTAAGGTATATATTTTAGTTAAAAATTAAAATATTAAAATTAAAGTTAATATAAGGATATATATTATCTAGTTAAAGTTAAGAGTAAAAAAATATATATTTAACTAAGAAAAGTTAATTAGGTAAAGAAAAATAGATATAAATAATAAATTTAGTATTTAGACCTTTAATATACTACTTAACTAGAATTATAAAGTAATTTAATTTATTTATTTAAATAAAATAGATTAAAGATATATTATTATTAATATTTTTTTAATTATTATATTACCTTTTATAACTATTAATTATTAATATATTATAAGATAAAGGTAAAATACTTAAGTAAAAAGAATAAGATAAAAAGAGATTAATAAGAATTTTATAGTAAATATAGAAATAAGTATATAAAAGAAAAGAGAATTAGTTAAATAGTATAATTTAGCTTATTTAAAAGCTTATTATAATTAATATTAAAAAAGATACTTTTAGTAAGATTATTTATAAGATTAAACTAAGTATAAAAAAGAAAAAAAATAAAATAAAAGAATTTAAGTAGTAAATAAGCTAGAATATATTTATATTAAGATAATACTATATTTAAATTAAGATAAGATAATATAAGCTATAGTTAAGTATATTATAGGTAATATTAACTATAATAGTATAGGTTAAATATATTTTATAAGTTTATAGGAATAGTTTTTTTAGATTAATATTTTACTAAAAAGTAATTATAAACTAAGAAAATCATAAATTAAATTATTTTATAAGTTTTCTTTAAATATATTAGGGGGTAAGGGTAAGTAATTAAGAGGAAAGAATAAATAAACTAAGTATAAATCTTTTTATTAATATATATATAAAAATATATAAATTAATTTAATAAATTAATATAATATATTTAAAATATTAATTATAATAATTATTATAATAATTTTATTAAATAAAATAATATTTTATTCTTTTATTATACTATTTAATTAAGATAATTAAGTAAATACTTAGCTAATACCTAAGGTATTAATATAGATATTTAGACTTTTATATCTTAAAGAGAAAAAAAAAGAAGAGATTAAAAAATAATAATTTATATATTATTTACTTAGTATTATATTAAAATAAATATAAGGTAGAATAAACTATAAACTTAAAGTAGGTATTAGATTATATTAATTATATTAGTAAAGATATTATATTATATATAGTTTAGTATAGGTATTTATTTAGAAAGACTTTAGAGATTTTATATAAAATATAATAAGTAATATATAGACTAGGTAATATAGTAAATTATATATTTAGTTTAATATTATTACTTAAATTAGGCCTTTTATATATTATAATATAAATATAATATAGTTAGGGTAAAAGAGTTTAAAAGAAGTAAGAAAAAAGAAATAAAAAATAAGATAATTAAAATATTATAAAGGATTAGAAATAACTATAAATAATTAATATTAAATAAAGATTCTAGTAAATTTATCTTTATCTATATAATAAATAATAACTAAGAAAAAGAAATTTTAAAAAGTCTTTTCTAAAAATTATATAAAAACTATAAAAAGTTTTAATTATTAAGTTCTTAAAAAAAAAAAGTTTTATACCTATAATATATAAAAAGAAAATAAGTAATAATAAAAAAAAAAGTAAATAAAAAGAAAATAAAAAAAAAAGGAATATAAAAAGAAAAGTAAAAAAAGTAATTTTAAGAAATAATAAGGGTATTTATAAATTCTATAGTAAATATTAGCCTTTAAAAATACTTAATAAAGTATATAATTATACTAATTATTATAGGAAAAAAAAAGAAAAAATAAGGAAAAAATAAGAAAGGCTAAGAAAAGTAGTAATATTAAAAAAATTAGAGAAATCCTAGGAGAATATAAAATAATAATAGCCAATTAACCTATAAAGATTTTATAGTAATTATAATAAGTTTTAAAATCTAAAAATATTTAATTTCTATTAATAATATTCTTAATATTATAAGTAAAGTAATAAGTAAATAAGGGAAATATAAAAAAGAAAAAAGTATTAAATTAAATAATTATAAAAATATATATAGCTATTAAATTTAAAGATATTTATATACTTAAAAGGCTTAATATACTTAAAATACCTAGTACCTATATTACTATTAATATAAAATATAAAATAGTAAATAGAATTAATATAGTAAGGATAATTAATATACTTAGTGTATTTAGCTATAATCTTATTATTAATATAAATTAATATTAGGATATTATAAAATTTAATAATATTACTTAATATAATAAAATATTTATTTAATATAAATAGAATTTAAATTAAAAATATCTTTATACTTTAGTTAAAAAAGATAGGTAAGAAAATATATATACTATATAGCTTTAAAAAGCCTAATATAAATACTTTATAAAAGAAAAAATAGGCTAAAGAGAATAAAAATATATTAAGTATAGGTTAAATTTTATAAGATAGTAGTAATAATAGCTAATAATTATCTTTATATATTCTTTATTTTAATATAATAATAAATTTAATATTTATAAAACTATTAGTAAATTTACTATTTAGAAATTTTTAGATTAATATTAAATTAATAGAAAACTAGAATCTAATTATTCTAAGGCTTAAATCTCTATAATTAATAATAATAATATAATAGCTATATATATTCTATACTTTAAATAAAAATAATATTAATTAAATATAAATAATTTAATACTTAATAAAATAAATTTATTAGTAAAATAGGGTAAAGGTATTTAAAGACTAATAGATAAATAATCTTTAAAATATATTATTTTCCTTAGAGAAGGGCTTTACTATAAAGAAATATATATTAAAGAAATAAGTATAGTATATTTTAGTTTTATATAAAATAAAGATTATTATAATATAAAGCTTTTATAAAGCCTTTTATAATATTAATATATTATCTATTTATATATATATAATATACTATTAAAAGTATAATAAGGAATAATTATTTAATTTTACTTAGGGGATTTAAATATTATATCTTTTAATAGTTTATTATTTTTTCCCTTTATTTTATATTAATTACTTTCTAGTAAAATATAATATTCCTAATTACTTAAATTATATATAAAATCTTAGAAAAGATAAGCTATTATTAGCTATCTAATTATATAATTACCTTAATTATAATTATATATTTTTAAATAAACTCTAGAATCTATTTTTAATAAAGAAAAAGCTTATTTTCTTTAATTTTTACTATAGATTTATTATAAAGTTCTATCTTATAAATAAAAAAGGTAAAAGAATTAATATTTATTATTTAAAGTATATTAAGAATTATTTAATAGTATTTTTAAATAATATTTAAAAGCTTATAATTAAGATATTATTTTATTTATTTATTTAGATTATAGAAAATATTTATATCTTATAAAATAGGTATAATAAGCTTAAACTAAGTAATCTATTAATACTTTTTTTAGTTTAATAAGTTAATATTAAGAGAGTACTTATTTAGCTAAAAAGGCATAATTTATATTATATTTATATTTAGATTAATATAGCTAAAATAAATAGGTAAAATACTCTATAGTATAGTATACTAAATTAAATATATAATTATATAAAGTAAAACTAATTCTTAGTATAAGAATAAGTATAAACTATATATATTACCCCTATATCTAATTATAGGGTAAAGAATAATAAAAAAATTAATAATCTTAATAATATTACTATAATATTAAATTAACTATAGTATAAGGAAAATATAGTAATTAATCCTATATTAAATAATAAGCTATTTAAAGAAAATAATAATTATATAAATAAAAATCTTAATATTATTTATAAATTTAATAGCTTAAAAATATTTATTCTTAATAGGACTCCTAAAATTACTAAGGCTAAAAAGCTTAGGTTTATTTATAAAGTAATTAATAAAATAATTTTAAGGGATTAAAAACCTAATATAAAAATATTATTTAATAATACTAAGCTAATAGAATTAATAAGAATATAATATAATAAATATTCTAAGCTTTATATATAAATTAATTAAGATAATTAATTTTTAAACTTATTTAACCTAGCCTTTTTTTTAATAATATTTCCTATACTTTTTTTATATAAATTTAATAGTCTATAAATTACTAAGGAAAATGCTATAGATATAATAGTAAGTATAATTATAGATATACCCTTAAGAAAAATAAGGGTAGTATAGGTAATAGCTAACTTTACCTAGTTATAGAATATTATACTTTACTAATAGGCTAAGGTAATAATTTAGTATTATAAAGGAAGATTTATAAATTATTTTATTTTTTTATTTTTTATATTTAATAAGAAAGTTAAATTAAAAAATTATTATATTAATATAATAAATATAATTAAAAAGAATTTAATTAAAATTAAGTATATTATAAGATTACTTAGTATTAAAAGACTTAAGGTAGCTAAGTATAAACTTAAATAATTTAATTATACTAATAATAAGAATATAAAAGAATTACTTAAGTATTTTTTTATTTATAGCTTTTAGTAATTAATATTAAGTAAACTTTACCTAAGTATATAAAGAAAAATTAAATTATTTATAATTATACTTAATTTATTAGTTATTTAGATAATTATTAATTTAAATAATATTATAAATCCTATTAAGCTAAAAATAATAATATATTATATAAATAATCCTAAAGTAATTAAAATACTTTTAAATAATCTTAATTTATTATATAAAAAGATTAAATTAGCTATCTTAGATTTTCTTAACTTTATTATTTTTTTCTATAGGAAAATTTTAATATTCTTTAAGTATTATATTAATATTAATAAATAATTAATCTTTAAATATATTAATTATTATTTTAGTACTATAGAAACTAATAAATATAATATATTATATATTTATAAACTTTTATAGCTTAAGAGAAATATATATCTTAGCTTAATCTTAGCTAATATCTAAGATAATAATTAGGTATTATATTATAAAGATATTATTTAATTTATTAATAGTATATTTTATAAAATAAATAAATATTATTTTTATTATAAATACTAATAATAATAATATAAAATCTAAAAATATATAATAAATTAATAATATTTATATACTATAATAAAGTTTAAATTATATATTTTTTTATAAAACTTAGTAAAAGAAGATTATAATATCTAATATAATACTATTAGTATAAAATACTAAGAAATTCTTAGATATATTTAAGAAGGAAATTAACTTTTATATTAAATTAATATAAATTTATAAATACTTTTTTATATATTTTAAGTACTTAATTAAATACCTAAATTAAGCTAGAAACTATTATTATTTCTAAGCCCTATAAAAGCTAATTAAAAAGATATCTTTTTTAAAAGATAGTATATTAAGTATTAAATAGAATTATAATAAAGTTAATAGATAGAATAAAATAATAATTATTAGACTTAAATATAATTATAATATTTTACTAATATTAATATAAAAAAAGATAATATTATTTATTTTTTATTTTTTTAATTATATTATAAAAGTACTTAATCTAAGCTAAAGGTATATAATAATAATAAAAATATTAATAAGGTCTTAATAAGGTAATAATATATAACTTTATATTATTACTAATTATACTTAATTAGGTAATTAAACTATATTATAAGACCTTTTTAAGGAAGCTATATTAGCTATAAATAACTTAGGAATTAAAAGTAAAATAGCTAAAATAGAAATTAGTTTTATAAGCTAGGAAGAGAATTAAAAGCTACTATTAAAAATAGTAAATTATATTTTTATTAACTAATCTTTATCTTAAATAAAGATAGTTTCCTATTTAATGGATTATCCTATAAAGTATAATAATATTATTATATAGATATTCTTAAATATATTTAGGCTTTATTAGTATATTTATTAGTAATAGTATTACTTATATTAGGAAAGTAATATATTTTAAGATAGAAATAATTAAGAAATATATAAGACTATCTTTATTTAAAAAGAAAATTAAAAGATTATTATTATAAATATATATTTATTTTAAGGTAAAGTTCTTAAAAACTTATACTTATATAACTATATATTTTTTATTTAAGTTAAAGCTAAGAATTATAATAAAGAAAGGGTTTTTTAGGGCTATATTCTATTTATAATTAACTATTTATATTTAGATAATTATATTTAGATTCTAAGGTATTTAGGAAATAGGGTAATTATTTATATTAATAATTATTTATTTATAATAATTAATAATAATAATAAAAAAAGCTAAATTTTTTAAAGATTTAATTTTTTATATTATTTTATTTAAATATTAAGATTTAATTATGATTTTCTTTTAGTTAATTACTTATATTTAGATTTATAATTTAGTATTTTAGCCTCTTTATATTCTAAAATTAATTTATTATAAATTTTATAAATAATATTAATAATATATAGGCCTAGGTAAAGAAAAGTTTTTCTAAAAGAATTCTATTTTATATTAATAATATCTAATTACTTTAAAAATATATAAAAAATACTAAATATAATATTAAATAATAAATAACCTTAGCTAAAGATAAGATTCCCCTTAGTAATAATTATAGATTAAAGAAAATTAGTACTAATAATAAAGCTAATAGTTTTTAGTATTAATCTAAAAATCTTAGGAATATAATATAATTAATAAATATTATAAAAAGTATAATAATATAAGATTAAAAAACTATAGGATTTTATTAGCTTTTATTAATATTATAAGAGCTTAATAAGTTTAAGTAGATTACTTTAGGCTTTACTAATAATTTATAAAAAAAGAAGATTATAAAATAAGCTATAAAGAAAATTAGCCTATTTAGGTATAAATTATTAAGAATAATTTTATTAAATTAAAAGTAATTAAGGTTTATTATTTCTTAGTAAAGTATTATTTTAAAAAAAACCTAAAGTATAATTTTAAGTATATATAATTTAATAAATTCTATAAATATAATAATAAATTATAATATTATAATTAAAAATATAATAAATAGTTTTAGGAAAAAGAGTTTATATTTTAGTAAATAAAGTAATACTAAGAAAAAGAAAAATCTAAATATATAAATTTAATATAGGCCTTTAATATTATTTATTATAATTAGTAAAAGTATAATAATAGATTTTACCCTTAATAAAAAGTAATTTATAATTTTTATATTAATATATTATTATTTTAATTATATTTATTATAATAATAATATATTCTTATAGCTTTTTTAATATATTAATAATAAGAATAATATTAATAAGTTATAGATAATTAAGGTATTTATAGAATTATTTAAATATAAAAATATATTAAATAGGCTATTAATTATAATAATATTTAGTATAGTAATAGTATAGATTAATAGTATAATAATTAATATTATTTATAGGCTTTTCTTAGATAATAAAATTAATAAAAAGATCTTTAGTAATAATAATAAAATTATTAATAGTTTAACTAAAATATAATAGTAAAGAAAATACTTAATAATTATTAATAAAATTAATATATTTTTAGCTTAAAAGCTATATAAAGTAAATTAAAAATTATAGAGGCTTTATAATATTAAAAATAAGAATTTTAGGAATATTCTAATTATATTATTATATAGTGATTTTTACTAATTTTATTTAGTACTTAGGAGATTTATTATTACTTTAGGAGAAGATTTATAATAGTCTTAAAAAAATCCTATGGCTATTTTAGTAAATAGAAATAGCTATAAGCTTTAAAAAAAGTTTATAATAGTAATTATACTTAATAAGTAAGTTTATATAATAGGAGATTTATAATTATTATAATTTCTATAGTAAATATAATAAGGTATTTAAAATAAATTAAATATAGAGTTTCTTAATTTATAGTATTATTATAATAATGCTTATATCCCCTAGGAAAAATAGATTATTATTATAATACCTTTTAATAAAAATTAATAAAATTTAAATATAAAAGTAATTAAAGCTTTTTATTAAAACTAGGGAATATTAATATATATTTTCTTATTTAAATATAAATAAAATAAGGACTAATTAACTAAGGGGAAAATTATTATAATATTAAGCTATAGTAATAATAATAATATTAAAATTCCTAGAGTATTTATATTTACTCTTAGTATACTTATTATTATAAATATTAATAAGTATCTAGGCCTTAAGCTTATTAATAGGGCTAATTATAATACTATTAATATTATTATTAATAAAGCTTACGTAGGCTATTAAATCTCTAAGAATATAATTCTTTATTTTAAATTACCTATAGAAATAATATTAAAGTTTAATATAATAAAAGATTTTTATTTTATTAATATATTACTAAATATAATATTATTAAAACCTATATAATTAATAATAAAAAGCCTTTTAATAAAACTATAATAAAAATAAAAGATTATCTAAATAAATTTACTATATATACTAGGCTTTATATATATTAATTTTAAAATATAGGAAAGGACTTTATTAAATATAATATTAAAATTATATAGATATAGGGTAATAAGTATTAATAAGGAGATTATATTTATTAAATACTATCTATATAATCTATATATTTAATTATCTTAGTATTAAATACTAAAAAATACTATATTATTATTATTAACTTAAATAATAGATTTTATAAATAATTTAATTTCCTAATATATAATTAATAAAAAAAAAAGATTAAAATAGCTAAGCTAGGAAATAATTAAATAATTTTAGTAATAGGTATATAAACTAAATAAAGTTTATTAATTTATTATTTATATATATAAGCTTAAATAATATTATATTATTTTATTTTATAATAATAAATATTATATTCTATAAATAATATAAAAAAATAAAAGCTAATATATATATATATTTAACTATAGATAGGTAAATATATATATATAAATATATCTCTAGGGTAAATTTATAAATATTATATTATAATATATAAAATCTAAAAATAGTTTAGTATATATTAAATTATTAAGCTAATTAAATTACTAAAAATATAAATAAAAAAGAAAGGTTACTTAGCTAATTAAAAGTAAAAAAATAACTAAATTAAGCTAGATTAACTCTTTTTTAAAGAGTATTTATAATATTAAGATATTTATTATAAATAATAATAATTATACTTTCCTTCTTAATAATAATCTTAATTATATTATAAGTTTTTTTAAAAAAAAAAATTTAATTTAAAAAATACTTTTATTATTATAAAATACTTTAATACCTAATATTAAAATATGCCTTAGTATAAAATATATTAAGATTAGTAGGGGTAGTATAATAGGATATTAGGCATATGTATTTTACTAGTAAATTGTGTATATACGCCAATATCGGCCATTGTAGCCCGACAGGGGTCTCATCAGCCACAGCTTGGGTACTGGTTATCATAAATTGAGTGCCAAATAAAAGAACCCTAGAAATAATCAACTTAGTAACTTGGATTGCTGGTAAGGCAGTGCCGATCTAAGGTTCTTAAACCTATTTGATTATAAAAGTCTACTCCTATTGTGGACAAGAGAAGATCGCGAGTTTGTTCGAATTTAGCGTGAACTTGATAGAAATGCTAATTCGCATAAATTAAATCCAGATCCCTCTCAAATCTGTTCTCGACCAATCTTCTTTGAATATTCCCCTTCGATTCAGCTCTTGGAAGGGCGCCCTTGGACACCACCTTGATGAATCTCGCATCTCTGACCTGTTCAGGCAGGTACAATTGCTCGTGAAATGGAGCGATTCGGCGCAATATCTCGCTTTGGAGACGGGCCACATCCACATCAGACTCAATCTTTGTGTTTTCCTTTGGTTCCACGATTAGTGCCACTGATTTCCGGCCACTCCCAACCGCAACAGCCGCGCTAACCAGATCATGGCCACAAGTATCCATGACGTTGTCCTCGATATACCGCGCGTCGCATTTATTGCCCACCCTCAAGTTGATAAAATCATCGTTTCGTCCCCTGGACAGGTATTTACCAGGCTTCACTTCCACAAAGACATCACCAGTGTGAAATTTGTTTGTATCTTTGTTCCGTAGAAGTGGATGTGGACAGTCGGGCGACTCGGGAAGCACCACGAGCTCAAGAAGCTGTTCATCTCGACTGGTACTGGAGCCCTCTGAGACTGGGACAAACTCATACGCGGTTCCCGGTAGCGGTGATAGGAATGTTGCCTCTGGTCCTTGGCCCCCGTTGGACTGTAGCGTGATGCTCAGCTCAGTACTACCAAATCGATTGATAAGGTTGATACCGTTTTCTAAAGCCCAAGTCTCTTCTGCGGCATCAATAGGAAGCCCACCATGGCTAACAAAATCGAATCCCTTCAGAGTGGATAGTAGAGCTGGATCATTGCGCGCTTCGCGAATGACAACCCCAAGACGACCGGCATACATGGTCAAAGCTGTAGCACCACACTCATCCACCATACGTTGGAGCATATGAAGTGGATATCCAGTCTTTGGTGGCATCACGATACAATTGCCTCGCAGAAAGGCAGCAATGAAGAAAGCCATGCCTCCAACGTGGCAAAAGTTCTTGCTAAATTGAAATTTAGCGTGTGTATAAGGAATTGGTTTAGGGGGATGAACTGACCTGACAATTAAAGTCTCCGACTCTGTGGCATTTTCTCGGTGTGGGAAATGATTAGCCTTTTCGACCAGGAAGTCCAAAAACTTTGCTGTGTACGGGACTAATTTTGGGGTTCCAGATGTTGAGCCAGAGGTGTTGTATATCATTACAATATCCATATCCTCTTTCTCTGTCAATAGCTCCGGGAGTGGTAAATGGCCAACATTGGTCTTCAAAACCTCAACTCTAGGGAAGCTTGGCAGAGAACCCCAATTGACGTTCGGGTGAAACTTGGGATCGTATATTATCCCTGTAGCTTGCGATTGCTTCAAAAATCTGCAAGCGGTTTCTGAACTAGGAATCTCGAGGGATACCATGTGCGGGATAAATCCAGCTCGTGCTAGACCCCAAATGTGGCATATGTCCTCATATGATCTACCTCCGATCCTAAGTTATTATTATTAGTAACCTGGAGGTCCAAGATAACCTAAATATTGTTTTAGATATACTTACCATACCCCAACAATAGAGCCTCTTTGTAGCCCTTTCTGTAGACATTCATTGGCCCAATAGCGGGCATTTAATTCGACATCAAGAAGAAATTGGCTGAATGAGATGTCCTTCCATCCCTGAAATATGGAAGAATCCTCAGACCAGCAGGGGATTTTCAATGCTGGCTTCGTCGAATACTGGGTGGCAGCACTCTGGAGGACGGTGAGGTGGCTTCGATATTGAACTTTAGACTGCATACTGACGCGATTTCCGTAAGGTGAAAGATGATTCTCTCATATGGTGTCGGGTGGTGTTTTATGCTCGGCGGAACTCATTTATTAAGGTTGTGAGGCAGTGGGAGATTTCCTGGGTGTCTTCTTCGGCTACTTCTGACCGCTATTCGTTCAACTTTAGCGAGGTCATACCTGGAAGCATCTAGACTACACAGAGTGCGGTAAATTTCACAGTCTCGAGTGCTGCGCGATCTACATCTGAGAGCTCGCTAGAACTAAGACATTGACTAGCCACTAGACCCATTATTCACAAATACTAGCGAACATTCGGTGTTCATTATTTCTTGCTATAGGCTCCGCTGACACGTATACTAGTTCGCAACTAGTTGGTTCGGGCCTCGGAATCAGGGAAGCCTAATCTGGATCTGCAGGACGCAGGGGGTTAGAAAAGTGCGATGCAGGCGGAGGTGCCTTTTTCTTTTTCTTTTTTTGCAAGCAAAATATCGACAAGGTCTAGCCGATCTCAGATTCAGTTTTCATGAAAGGATCCCCCGGTAGGCTGCATCATCATGGTTTGCTCATTCGATTGTAATGATGTTTACACACATCCACCTCGAGCTTGTTTATTAGAATTATTTAGAGCATGTATTAAAACAACTAGATTTATTCTACATCTATTTAAATGAGAAAGAAAGAAGAAGAAAGGGCTTTTGACGAGAGTATTTTGCATCAAGCCAAGATCACGATAACACAAATGCATGTGTTAGAGGTTTTATGCATGTCTCCTTTCCAACCCCTGTAGCCTGTATGCCTGCCTTGATTCGGATTCACATGGTTCTTAGCGCTTGAAATGTCACTTTTCCCGTCCCATATCCCGTCCTGTGTCCCATCCCATGTCCCGTCCCGTGTCTCGTCCCGTGTCTCGTTCCGTGTCCCACTCTGTGTTCTGTCCCGTGTCTGACGCACTAATTTCTAGCCTTGACTCGTGAGTTGGCCGTGCCCACACAAACGGAATGGATGACGCAGTTTGGAACGCAGAACCATTTTTTCTTATATATTGACGGGTGGACTCCGGCTCTAACCGCGAATTGATGTGGATATATACTTAGCCAGTGTCTTGCGCACGGAACGCTATCATCTATCATTGTCAAAGCTGGGACTTTTCAATTTTCTTTTCAAGAGCTGACACTTGACCAAACTCGTAACTTCAAATGGCAGGCGACAATCATCCACCCGGGGTCCGTATTGCGGCACTGCAAACAATCGATCCAGACTTGTTATCTGCTGGGAATGAAGATGAGATTAACAAGCTCCTCCGAGCTGCAATCTTGGATGGGGTCTTTTACTTAGACTTACGCTGCAGCCTTGGAGAGAAGAACGCGGTTCTCGACACAGTTGAGCAGATCTATCAGCTGTCCCAAGAGCTTTTTGGACTTGAGGAAAAAGACAAACTCCAATATGATGTGGATACACTTCCTGGGCCGTGGTCCAATATGAAGCTGTGTGGGTTAGTTTTACGGCATTCCCACAAGTTTTACTTGAATTAACTTCTTTCTTCAGATATAAACCCATCGGGAGAAACGTGGGAGGTAAGATCAAACATTTGCGAAAATGATAATAACTGACCGGGGGGACCACTAATTTAGGTCTCAAAAACAATCGTGATGGCTTTGAAAGTTTTGCTGTAAGACTACACTCCACATGATATCTACGGCCTCTAACCTTTTTTCTTTCTTCAGATCCCTAAAGATGGCGTTCTTGGGCTTCGTGGTACACAGGACTTTCCTCGACCTGAAGTCCTCGACACACACTTGGGGACGCTTCGCAAGTTCATGAGCTTTACCCAGGAAGCTGGCCAAGCCATCTTCAAGAGTCTTTCCTCGGCCCTCAGAATAGAGTCTTCGGAATCCTTCGAGGCGTTTCATCGGCCTGGTTTCTCTTCGCCAGACATTCTGCGGCTACTGAGATATCAGCCTCAAGATGCCTGTGAGAGGGGTTCGCCTCAAAGAGCGCACACTGATCTGGGAAGCCTCACCTTTCTCTTTACAAAACAGCCTGGATTGCAGATACTGCAACAAGGCGCTGACGAGTGGGCATGGGTAGCACCCAAGCCTGATCACGCTATTATCAATCTCGGTGATGGAATGTCGCTCATGTCTAATGGTCTATTGCACTCTTGCTTGCATCGAGTCACTCTCATGGAGTCGGAGGCTTCTAAGCCTCGGTTTTCATTTGCCTACATGTTACGCGCCGAAGACCACACCCCAATGAAAGGCTTAAAAAGCTTGGTCATTCCAAGAGGTGATTGCAGTACGGAGGCACCGACAAGCGCAGAGTGGCTAGAAAAGAAGTTCTCGATGCTCAGAACCTCGACATATGACAAGAGTCAGGATTGGGTCGTAACCGGAGTAAAAACATAACGATGCATGAGACGACCATGCGGGTGAGAGGGACGGAAGCATCACAGTTTGTACTTGTGGAGAACGCTACTTAGGATGCAGGCGAGCCAAATAATACTGATTGAAGTATTCCATCTCCCATAAATTCATTATTGGACCAAAAATTCTCTCCAAAGTGCATTGCTCGTGTTTATAAAAAAAAAAGAATTAAAAGAGAAAAAAATTAAGCCTCCACAGGGCGCGGGGTTGGATGCACAAGTCAAGACATGGCGTTAGGCCGTCAGGACCGAAGACATTGAGCATTCTATGCACCTCTGTGACCTGGTTCCTGGATCACCCTCGATTGAGCCGACCACTTGTTTTTTTACTAAAAGTAAATTTGGGCATTCTATAGCCCCTTGCCCCACGTGGTGCAAATCGCGCTAAGGGCAGCCCTCTAAGCGATGCGAAAGGACGCAAAAGAAATTATGTATTTCTCGTAGAATTGAGTGCCCTCAGAATTAGCGGTGAGCTGGCCAAGCAAGCCCACAAAGGGCAGTGTTTCAGAATGCAAGAAGAAGGGGGCTGCCGAGTGGTGTTTTCCGCAAGTGAGAATGGGCGAATGACAATTCCCTGACATCAATCACACTGACCATGTCATGACTCTGAGAACCAAGGAATCCACCGGATTGGCCCCACCGCGTAAGGCCTCAGAATGCAGTGCACCAGGGTGGCTGTCATGTCGATCAACTTACTCGGCAACTGAGACATAGCAAGCTATCACTCACTAGTTTCACATGCGTGCTTCCATTGCCGCCGACGACCCGATAAGCCACACCGACTGCCGGAGGACACTACTCTCCGAGACACACAGCGATCAACCTGCCATGACCATGGCGAGACGGCATGCAAGGTTTGGGTCCGCTACGTGCCATGCGCGCTTAACGTCTTGAGGCATGTTGACAGCTGTATCGTTGGAAAAAGAAAATCCCACCTGGGTAGGTACGTACATCAATGTTCATAGCAGTATTAAATAAATATTGGTCATCAGTCACTGCACTACTCTCCGTATGCCCGCTGAATTATTTTTGGTATTTTATTTCAATCTTTTCCAATGGATATACCTGAAGGAATTCGACCCGAACGGGATGGTCTGGCAAGGCGACCGCGTCGAGATGTCTTCCTCTTCAGCCATCCACGGACCGCATCCAATCTGCTGTGCCAACTCTTGTCAAACCAGCCAGGGTGGGTGCAGTCAAGCTATAATTTTCAAAGCGCCTTCAAGTTTGCGCGAAAGTCTTTTGGGTTTGGCCCCCTCGTCGACGTCAACGCCGCAACTCGTCGGGAATTTGAGAGCATTCTCCAGGATGGCTTCGATAACCTTGAGAAGGCCCGAGATGATGCCAGAGCACAGGTAAATATCGCACCTAAACCCCAATGCGCAGATGTTATTCCGAGAATGCTGACCTTGCCGTCAACGAAAGCAAATGTGCCTTCTGGTCAAGAACCACACATTCCACGTATGGGAACCATCCAGCTTGTCCCAAGGGATCTGGGGCGGGGAAAAAGCACCACCATATGCCTTGAATGGCTCAGAGTCAAAGGGATCAACGAATCCTACTTTCCTTGACGATGATTTCCTTACTTCGTGGATTCCGGTATTTCTCATTCGACACCCAGCTCTCGTCTTTGAGTCTTGGTATAAAGCCGAGACCCGCATCAGATCTGTAGACTTGCTTGACAAGTCTTGGGCTTATGTCCAAACCTTTCGGTACTCGCGTCAGCTTTACGACTGGTACCTGGCAAAATCGGAGGATTCCGGCGAAGCATCAGACTCCAGCTCTGGGCCAATTGTCATTGACGCCGATGACCTTATCGAGGGAAAAGCCTTGGAAAAGCTTTGTGAGCTGTGCAATATGGACCCATCACAAATTCAATACGAGTGGAACGAAGTGGCCCCGGAGGAGGGTGGCCACAGTCCTCGTCATCAGAGTTATCTGAGCGGATTATGGAACTCAACTTCAGTCGATAAATCCAAGACGTCAAAGGGATTAAAGATGGAAGATAAACGCATGCAGTGGGAGAAGGAATTTGGTAAAGACGTAGCAGATGTGTTGTGTAACCTTGTTGATGACAGCATGGCCGATTTTACCTATCTAAGGAGCAAAAGGGTTTAAATAATGCTAGGGTTCGGAGATAATTAATTGAATGGGGCCTCAGGGTGTCGGTGTGCAAACACCAATATTAGACTAGGCAGGTTCCTGGGCTTCATAACCAATGTCTTAAAATTCTCATGTGTTTCCAATTCTCAAAATAGGGTACAGTCGATCACTGCCAGCAATAGTTTCTGTGGCTGCAGGGATTCAAGGTAAATCGGTTACTGAATCACCTGGGTGTGGCTGAATATAACACATTGGCAGGTACGGATACGAAAAGTGGATATTCCAAGGTCCTGCCTGCGAGGTCTCTCTTGCATATGGAGACAATTTAACCCTATCATTAAATGAGAGATGTAGTAGAGAAAGGATTGCTCAAGGATACGGGCAACTCCTTGCCGTCATTCAAGTCCTTGCTACCATCTAACTCCTTACCGCCATCAGATTCCCAGCCACCATTAGAACCCTCATTATCATCCTACCCCTCGCAGTTACAGCGGCAAAAGCGATTGGGGATAGGGTCATCATGTGGGAGTCAGTTTAACCTCAGAGCCAAAGAGGGATTGAGCAAACTCAGTTGCTCAAACATCGCATAATCCTTCCCCCTGAGTTCCCTCCAAAACGTAGGCGCAGGAATCTCACCTACATAGGTATCTTCTTCGTCGTCTGCATATTCTTCTTCAAATACTCCCGCATCTTCCCACTCGCCGTTCCAAATCAGATACGGAAACGTTCTATCCTCACCTCCTGTTATTTCAAGTCGCTTTAACGTGGCCATGGATTTGCCTAGTTGAGCAAGAATTTTATGCCACCACATATCAAAGCTAAAGGTTTGCTGTTCATCACTGTCACACAGGCGTCTAAACCTGCCCGCCTCGGATTCAATCTCCCACCATCGAGAGGTCGGATAGCCGTCTTTAGACATGATAACATCGTTGCCTTCATCATCCTGGCCGAGCATCATAGTACCCTCGTCCAGTGGTGGGCCCCGAGCTTCATAGAGCATTCCGCAGCTGTCAAGATGAAGCTCGTCAAGCCCCAATGTTGCGAGCCATTCGATTTGCTCTTTGTGGTTGAATACAAACTTGCCTAAAGTCAAAACTTTCAAGCTTGGCATCCCTTTGCTGCCACCAATTACGCGAAGGTCGAGACGAGGAATCCACCCCCACCAATCAAGCGCGGTCAAAGAAAGCTCTCGCAAGTTTGCAGTAACAGATGATGATAGCCAGGTCATAGGGAGTTCATTGTAGAAAGTGTATCTGGTATGTCGTACACCTGATACCGATCTAAACTCTGTACCTCGGTTGTGATTTGAAGCTTCAAGCTGGTGATACCCGGTGTCTTGAACAAATCTGGGTTGAGTTCTTCTTGAAATTCCGGGTAGTGATGTGCAAGCAAGTTATTAATTTCAAGTGTGGACAAGCGAATGGGGTCCATTGTCTCGCAAGTGTTGTGCGCAAACTCAAATGGCAAGTCTTTTCCATCGTTCCACTCCAGGCGAAGCTCGTCCCGGCTGTAGTGGTTCCATGTGCCAGCTAAGCTCTCGAAAATGGCAGTCAAGATGTATGTGCGTAATTCCATTGTTTGGTGGGGATATTCCGTATAAAATACTTCATGAAACTCGATGTGAAGCGACTTGAGATTTCGACAATAACGTAGATAATCCAAGGCTTGCATAAAATGGATGGGTGGTGTATCATCCGGCATCGTGTCATAGTCAAAGCTGCCATCAAGGTAGGGGTCGCAGAAAACCTCCTGGACATGCTCACGAAGTGCGGGTGATAGTGCGATGTTGACAAAATGTTCAGGCGATGGACTGTCGCCATTGAGGTGTATTGTAGAAAAGGGCCTGGGCGTTGAAGGCGCGTGTAGCCGCTTACAGACGAGTCTCAGCTGTAGCAGGTCGCCCTTAGACAGATATGAAAGGATCTGGAGCGTAGTTTCTAGGGGCAGCGTGGACAACGATAATTCCGGCATGTTGGATTGCGACTAATGTGGTGGCTTCCGTTTACGGGAGGAAAATATGTGAAGGAAAAGACAAGGCCGAAGACCAGCACAACTGCATATAAGCAATTTCGGCGAGGAAGTGGTTTCATATGCGTGTAAGGGGATGGTAGCCTAAAACCTGAATGCCACTTGTTGGCTCATGGCCCAATAGTTGGTTGGAGGTGGGGCTTGCGATGTCTGTGCTGTTGGTCTGTCAACCAGCTGAAGGATCAAATTTATCGCTGACTACCCTGGTATTCAAGAGTTTCATATAAAGGGTTTAGCATCGATTCCCTTTGAGGGTCAGAGCTCGGGGGTGACAACCCCAGGTTTCAGCTGCACGTCCCTTGCACGACACCGCCTCGCGCTTCAACATGCCGTCTTCAAGCAAACTCATATATTATTGCAACGGTGCGGTAACAGTAATCATGTTGAAGCTGCTATGTTGGTGAGCTAGACCCCTGGATCAATAAAGTTGGCTTGGCCGGCAGGCACAGGTAGCCAGACGTGCTCTGCAGGGTAGCAGATTAGAGTGGTGTCATTTTCGCCCACCAAACCTTTCAAAGGTAAATGTGAAAGACGGGCTACTGACGGAGTGGACATCTGAGCCGGTCAATGAGAGAACTATGTATATATCAGAACTTGTTCAATCTCGCAATGGCAATAATGTCAGGGCATTCTAGCTGCCTTCATGATTGAGAGAGAACCCGGGCTATGGAGATGTTGATTAGACAATACATCATCCTTAAGAGGTGAAACCAAAGATAAGGTTGGTATGTAAGAATACACCATCCCTTTAAGCATTCACTTTGTGGGAGTGGCTTAGGCATAACGGTGATTTATGATATGAAGAATGAGACTGGATGTTGTAATTGTTATCCAGATCGTGTTTGTTCGGTGCAGCGCGTGAGCTGGAAAATCAGCACAAGCTTTCATCCTCCCAAAATGATTTTATTTATGATTTTCTGAATTGAAGCAGGAATGCATCCGTCGCAACGGAAAAGGGCCTGCCGCTAATGCTGTCGACCTGGTTTGGTGATACTCCAATGGGACCTGCATCCGTGCTGCACGCGCTAACCAGGGTGCACTCGGATTGGTCACACCAGTTCTAGGGTTCACACTTTTCATTAGCCCATAACATAATTTTGTGTGCGAATGAACGTCGAAAGCTTTTTTTCAGGCGCGCACTGTATATGTTCATCGGGTGTCGTTCATTTCACAAAGTTATACGATTTGCCTTGAAAGCTTTACGCACATGAATACCGTGTCATCGCAGACCCGGACTTACTTACTATCGCACGAATCTTGCCATTCACAGAAGTCATCACATATTCACTCATAGGTGCAGATAGGAGTAATACTTTCTTGAAATGATTCCAATTTCGTTCTGCATAAAACAGATCATAAAGATGCTTCATGATGAAAAAACAACAACAACGCTAATACTGATCCAATGCTAAAAAAAATACAACCCGACCATTTTTTCCATCCTTTTAAACAGCAATCGCTTCCCGGACGGGACCATCCACGACCGTAAAAAGAGCCTTATCTTCTGTCTTGGCCACAATCGTGGACATGGTCTGCTGGGCGGGCCAGATCTCGCGGCCGGCCGCCACCTCCTTCTTGAAGTGGTCTGTGACGAGGTCGCGCACGTTGGTCTGGAACCAGACGGCACCCTTCTCCATGGCGGGGTGGAGCTCGCCGTTGACAAAGACGCCGCGGGCCATGTTCTCCTGGGCGCCGAGGGCGAGAACCTTGTCCTCAGACATGACGCGCTTGTAGAGCTCGTCGACCTCCTTGAACTGCTCCTCAGTGGCCCACTTGTTTCGGTAGACCTCGTATCTCATGATGGAGGTGGTGGGGCTGGTGGGGATGAATCGCTGCATCATGAAGAAGTTGCGGCTGGGGCGTGTTAGTCGAGTGGTTCTAGAAATATTATCGGAGTGGAGGCAAACTTACGAGACATTGACAGAGGCGTTGGGGAAAAAGTATGTGGGAGCAATCTTGAGTCCACGGGCAACCATCTCGGGGGTGGGGCTGCCGTAGTGGAGGAGATAGGACTTGACGGGGTCGACGACGTAGGTGTTGATGTCTGTGAGGTCGCGGAGATCGGGGTGGGAGACGCGGCAGTGGTAGCACTCGTTGTAGTTGTCGCCGAGCAGCTTCCAGTTGTACTCGCCCTCCATCTCCCAGGTGTGGTCGTACTCGTAGCAGCTCCAGTCGTAGTAGTCGAGCCTCTCCTGGGTGTCGGATCCGCCCAGCTCGCTCTCCCAGGACAGCTCGGGGGTCTCGCGGCCGTCGAGGTTGACCCAGACGAAGCCGCGCTTGTCAACGTGGACGTGGACAGGGAAGAGGCCGTGCTGCTCGATGTCAAAGTCCTGGATGCTGGGGTCGGCGTGGAAGGCGCAGATCTTGCCGGTGTTGTCACGGCAGACGACGTAGTGGTAGCCAGCAACCTGGTATCGCTGGAAGTCGCCCTTTTTGCTGAGGCGGAGGCTGTGTGTGGAGAGGAGCCACTTCTTGGAGAAGATGGCGCGGCGCTCAAGGTCGTACAGCTCCTGGGAGAGGTACCATGAGTTGGGGAGAGCTCGGACCGAGTCCTTCTTGGTTGTGGAGTTCATGGGCTTGGAGCTGTCAATGTCGTTGCAAGAGACACCGACAGGGGCAGCAGAGGCATCAGTGCTGCTGCCGAAGCCAAAGTAGTTCTTGAAGAAGGCCATTGCGAAAATGTGTGAAGTAGAACACAAAAAAGTGTTGTGTATGTATTAAGATAAGAAGGTTAAAAAAAGCTTTGTAGCTCGATTCCTGTTAGGGAAGAGGAGGCTTTAGTATTGAGGAACTGGGCTGCTTTGGCTGCTGTCTGTTATCAACATCGAAAATCCAGAGCAAGATGGTCCTTTCAAATAGTTTATGGTTTGCCCGCAAGTCGCATTGATCTAGCTCCGGTCTCCCCCAACCTTCCCCGGACCGATCTCGCCGGTTATCTCAGACGAACAGGGTCAGGTGGCGCAAAGTGGCCACGGCAGTGTGCAGTTACCGACTAGCCAGGATGGAATTCTTGCTGCACCCCCAAGGTGTCACGATCCCGGGGGGGTGTACGGCACGGCACGGCACGGTGCTCAGCACCGACGGGGTGTTGATACCGCCAGCGCGCGCTAGCTGGCTATCAGCATTTAAAGAGGTCTCGAGTGAGAGAAGATGCGCTTGCATCTTCTCTCACTCGAGTCAACCATTTTATCTCTGCCAGCCAGTTTCTGCAGCCAGTCACGGCCGATCTGGAAAATGGCCAAACCCCCTCCGTGCATGAACGTGTCAATACATGTCTTAGCCTCGTCCGGTTATTAGTCCGTGACGCGGCACTTGAGGCCGCAACAACAACACGGCGCCTAACCCAACTGATAGGCTGCGAATTTATTTTAGATAATAAGATACCACCCTCACAGCGAGGGTTCGAGCTATGCAGAAGACAAGATATTTCCTTTTCCGGTAAGGCCGGATAATTTTAGATACATTTGGGGTAAGGCATGGAAAACTTATCGCAGACGCGACCCTCCTAGAAACGGGCGCTACGGTGTAGTCCGCCGTTCACATGATCGGCCTCGTTTGGTTCAGGCGCTGGCTGCTATCAACATACACTCGAAAAAAAATTGGGTAGGGCACTTTTTTAGGCCTAGTCGAATCAAAAGGCACCAGACCAGGCTGATTGCAACAACTGCATTCTCGATATACATGATTTTGAGTCATCGTCGCAATTGAGTGTAGCAAGATAGTCACCGCCCCCAGGCGGTGATGCGCAAGCCAAACCAATTCACTCACTTGACTCGTGAACATGATCAATTCTCTCCGAAGAAAAACAAGGATCCCATGCCACAAGCCAATTGCTTGAGGTTGCCACCCCCAGACGTGCACTCGGTTCGAGGCCCATCCGGGGCCGAATCGCACGGATACTCGGCCGGGAGCGTGGCTGCCGTGTGAGTATGTGTATGATTCGTGTAAGCGCACATCTCCACACAACGTCGAAAAAAAAAGGTTGCCACCTTATGGAACGGACATGATTCACCGACGGCACAGCAATACCAGATATTTACCCCAACCCTCGGATTCCACCTTAGTACTGCCTCCCCCACAAGCTAAAAAAGCGTCCCAGCGCCCGACGCCCAGCTTTGACTGGGGGCGGCGGTGGGTGAAGAAGAAGCGAGCAAGGTGAGGCGCGTGCGCTCTGGGTGCGTGCCAGCCGACCCGCCAGCACACCACGGTCGCAGAGACCCTACATACATGGTGGTCCATCTCGACCGTTCTAGAGCACCCGGTCTGCACGGCAGCCTGTGTGTTGGATGAGGCAGGCGTGCGCGGTCGTCAAAGCGCACGGAGGGGGAAGGCCTATTCCCGATAAGGCGCATCCTGAATAGGAAGTGAAGCAGCAAGTCTGGCATTGCTAGCCTCGAGATAAGGGGTATGATCAGCCCACGTGGATGAGGCTCAGTGGACACGGTGCTACTCCAGGTCACGAGAGGATTGGCTGCCAAAGGCCGGCCATGCTTAAAGATACGAAGAGACAGCCACCCAGTCGTTTCAGCACAAGAACAATGGATTGAGTTTGCCCTTGGCAGTGGTCAGCCGACCGCGTGGCGGGGACCATCCAGACGCCTCCCTCAGAAAGATATCTCGGTGGCCGAGCCCGGAGCCCGGAGCCTGACCGCTCACGTGATCGGCCACGGCAGGGTACAAGCTGCATGCCGGGGGATCCCTCACAAGATAGATCGCCATGCTGCTGCACACGACACCTGGACTTTCCAGAAGTTTATCTCTGCCGCTATCAGGCCTCAGGATCTCGATGTCGGGGCACGAAGGAGTCAAGGTCCCATCGCTTACAAGATGCCAGGGCGGGCTGCTTGGCCATGCCCCCAGACCGTCAGCTTAACCTCCAACCCTAGTGCCTTTAGTGTCGATGCTGGACCTGGCCATGGCACAAATAATTAATTCCGTAGAAGTCAAAAGGTGACCGAATAATGCCTAGTATATCTTTCCTATCATTGGGCACCCAAGCTGAGCTCGGCCCAGCCCGAACCCCGGCCCCACAGACGGACCTCAGCGGAGACTAACCCAAGTAGGCGAGAACTCAGATCTGGATAAGGCATGGGTGTAGAAAGCTGAGGATTTAGACTATACTGCACTGCTATCATGAAGAGTAATGAGGGTCTTGCAGTTACTACGGCTCGTATCCCGATGATTTGTTCATCAAGTGCTGACGCGACGCGAGCAATGTGTCATGAATGTAGAGGATGAATGTATGAATCATGTCATCTCCGTGTTCCTCAGATCCGCCAATGGTACTTTTGACAGCTATCTCCAGGTCCAAAAGTCATCGATTCCAGGAATTGGGTCGACATTGCTACCCAGAGTTCATGACCCTCGCATCCTCGCCAGGATGCACTCAATACCGATCCCTGCAAAACGAACATGGAACACAATCAAGAACCCAAACTAGCCGTCCCCCGGTCCCAATGCCGCCGGCATCCCCAAGCGCTCCGGTCCACGGCAAATGGCGTTGCTAGCCACTCATGAGCCCTGTGGAGACGCATGTCCGGCGGTTCCAAGTCCACTTCGGTTATCGAGACCTGGCTGCTAATTATGACCGGGGGTGGCTGTAAAACCCTCGTCGATGCAGTCCGGCGCATATCCCCCACTCAGCCACGGAGCGCACTCCGTCCTACCCACCCGACCAACAATAATATTCTGATCGAACTTCGATCGATGATGCAGGCAACATAATCTTTACCCATCCATTACACCATTCATCCGGGATATCCAAGCATCCCCAGGTTTCCAATGTCACCCTTCTTGAGACTGATAAGCAAAAAAGCAAAGTGTGCGAGGAATCTTACCCTCCGTCACATCGCGGATGTGGCTTTCTTTTTTATTAACATCATATCATGTTTCTGCGAGATATTTGCTTCTGTTATCGGCAACAAATGCACCACTTACCCTACAATGCGTTGAGCGTGCAACGCGATGCCTCACAAAACGAAGTTTCCATCTGCCAAAACTGGTTTACTTTGCTTCCCTACTTCCTCTGTAGCCTCAAATTTTGCTTCAAAATCAAATTCTGCTGTTAATTTATCGAAATTTCCACTTGTCGGAAAGGATGAGACAATTCACCCGGGAGGCTAATTTCCTCTTATCATTTTGGTGGCTGCAGGCCCGGTTATCGGCACCTCGTTAAGTGTTTCACAGAGTTTCTGTCGCCCAGCAGTTAATCACAAATATCCAAGACTTCACGAAGGTCCATGTCGTTGAGGAACATGGGTCAAGATAATGACGGAGAGCTTCAACACAAATCCACAGCCGGCATTCCGTGTACGAATTCATTGAGTTGTTTTATTTTACTGAAATTGCCTTATCTTCGATCCATTGGTTCAATAAGCTATCTTGCAGTTCAGATTTCATTGGTAGGTTGCATCCGCATTCTCCCGACAGGTTCCCGCTTCAGCAGGCCTCTATCTAGTACTGTGGGTTCTGTCCAAAGCCTTGGTTTTGCTGGTAACCCTGGTTGTGCTGCTGACCCTGATTCTGCTGATGACTTTGTTGTTGGTTTGATTGGTACTGCTGGGGGTTGTATTGTTGAGACGGTTGGTATTGGTCAGGTCGATACTCCTGGTGGGACTGCTGGTGTGAGGGGCGCTGCTCCTGGTATTGGTCAGGGCGGTACTCCTGGTATGATTGGTGCTGTGGTGGCCGGTATTCCTGCTGCTGATGGCTGTCGGGCCGGTACTCTTGATGTTGTTGATGTTGTGAGGGAGGGTTGTATCCTTGTTGACCATGCGATTGTCCACCATGCTGCTCATGGGATGGTGGAGGAGGGTAACTACCCTGAGATGGAGGAGGCGCATAACTCCCCTGCGAGGGAGGAGGTGCATAGCTTCCTTGTGAAGGAGGGGGAGCGTAACCTCCATGACCTCCCTGCGAAGGCGGCACAGGGTGGTTTGCACCGCCGAGGTGGGCACTGGACGTCGGCGCTCCCACACTCACACCCTCGTTGCCGATATCATCGGGCACAGTGATCTTGACCTTGGGTAGGTACTTTTGCACCTTCTGCTCGACCATTTTCTGGACAAAGACCCAGCTTTCTCGCTCAAACTTGCGGTGTCCACCGTTGACAACACCGAGGATGCTCTCACGTAGCGTCTCCTGCACCTTGCGCACGAGACCACGGATCTTGTTGACCAACTTGGACTTGATGTCGTCTCCGAAGCCACGCTCACCCTGAGCTCCAGCATCACGATCAAGCTGCGAGTCAAAGGGGTTACCGCCAAGAATCTTTTCCAGCGGTCGCTGGAACTTGTCGGGAAGCAATTCGAAGAGCTCCTTCTCGATTCTACCGAGAATCTTGCGGAACTCGAGACGGACATCTCGGTGGACTCTCCCGAGGCCAGTGCTGAGTTTGTCGCTAATGACCTTGGAGAAGCCACCGCTGCTCTCTCCCTCGCCGCCAGCACGGTCCCCGTCGCCCAAAGCTCGGGAAGATCCCTCGCTGGAGTGGTGCTTCTTGCTTCCAAACAAACCTCCGAGCCCCTTTACCAGATCCTTGACCTGATCCTCGATTTCTCCCTTGACTCCGTCGCCAAGATCCCTCGTGCTAGTATTTCCGCGCAACCAACGCTTGATGTGATCCAAAGCAATACGAGTAAACTGCTCAGCAAGGGGTGCATGCTGCTCTCGTAGCTTCGCGCCAACCTGCTCCTTGATCTCGGGGCTGATAGAGCGGGCTTTCTCCTCTGGGTTTCGTGCAGCGTCCTTGACGGTGCTGCTAAGCACTCCTAGAAGGCCATCAAGCTCGAACCTCTGGCCACCTGATCCCTTGTTGTCGTCGATGTGGTCCTGGACGGCGTCGATAGCAGCAGAGAGGAAGCCCCTCGCTCCCCGAGAAAAGGAGTCACCGTCACCGACTCCTCGGGACCGATTCTCGCCCTGACCTTGGCCCTGGCGACCTTCGGTGAGGTCGAAAATGTCGCGCAAGTCATCGCCCGCTTCGTCAGAGATTTTGCTGAAGCTGCGTGTCAACTTGGCGATCTCGTCGGCGAATGGCAGGGACTGGTTGCCATAGGAATCCGGGGCAGCGTCGTTGAGGTCTCTTGAGGCACCAGAATCTCTCTTGTCTTTGTTGAAGAGAGAACGGAAAGCGTCAACGACTTGGTCCTCCAGAGAGTCGATGGTCTTCTGCTGAAACACCTCAAGCTCTTCGGTGATGCGGGGCTGGATCTGAGGCGCCAGCGAGTCGACATACTCATCCACCTTTTTCATCAACACCTCGGGTACGCCGTGGGAAGACATGTCTGCAGTCTTTTGAAGGGATATATGTCTTCTGTAGTGATGTGCCTCCTGAAATTAGCAAGGCAAAAGACGTTTTCTCGATGAAGAGGCAGCCAAAGCAAGCTGGGCTGAGCTATGGTGGGGTTGTTTTCGGCCAAGCCCAACGACGTCAGCCTCTGCACGGACCAGCAGTGTCGCAAAGCTACCCCGCCATGTGAGCTGGCTAAGTCTTGGCGAATGAAAGTTGATGATGCTCCCTCAAATCGATTTCATTCACTCTGTTTCCTCGTGAGAAGATAAATGCAATGATGTGATGAGCTGAGGCATTTCTGAAATAGAAATCAGTACCTGGCCGAGGCCCGAGCATCACTTGGACCAACTGTGGACAGCACCTAAACCTTACGAATAAATCAGACGTTATTTCTCATTCCCTTTTCGGTAAATTATGAGAAGCGAACCACTACTTTAAGCTCTGATCATATTACTAGCCCTTATATACATTATATATATTTCATACATTGATGGTATGCCTTGAAGCTTGGTGGCCGATCAGTTGAGTTTTGGCGGTCCTGGAGTCCTGTCCTGGTTTTATAACACTACAATGATATCGCGGCAATCTGTAGATACGGCCCCAGGTTCTCTGCATACTATCTTTTCACACGTACGAAAACGGTTCTCGGTTATCGAGCCAGGAGCTAATCAAATGAATCAAGGCGGTTGATAATGGAGTACTGAACTACTTGCCGAGTCATAGTTGTAATAGAAAGCTGTCGGTCCTGATCCAATCATGCGTAGATTTGTTTCTAATTTAAGGAATAAATTATTTATTGCGGTCATTTAGCAATCTTTCTCTTGTTTTGAACAGAACTTGAAACCAAGTTCCATGCGTAATACGAAGCGAGAGGTGGCGGATTTAATGCAAGTCAGCCCCAGGACCCACAGGAGCAGAGAGGGGCCAAGAGGAGAGCTTCATTCGTGGAGAATAATAGCGGAACTTTTTCGCGTTGCTGACCTCATCTTTGTCTGGCTCAAGAGAATTCTCCTACTCAAACGCAAACCTGCGAACCATGGCATGATGCAAACCAAATACACCGAGGTTGATCTGGCCAACATCGGCAAGCTATCACCATGCCCTGTTTGCGCCAAGATTCTGGCCGTGTACGGGATGCCGGTCGAAACCGATGTTCGGCTCAATCTTGGCATGGTCTCAACCCTTGTCGATACCGAATGCCCTCATGCCACATGGATCCGTACCGCAAAGTACCTGTACGGAACGGGACCAACATACCAGAACCGAGAAATCACTATATATAAGAGTAGAAACCACACTGGCATATACCTTGGCCTGGTTTTCGAATGGAAGAATATAGAGTGGTCGAGCTGGACCCGACGCTATGATTTGACCGCGGGCGATGGGAAAAACAAGGTGGAGTTGTTCAGAAGAAGCAAAATTCTGGACCCTAGATGGATCGACAAGGAAATTGTTGGCAGTTGGCTTCCAAAGTGCCTCACCGAACATGGTGAGAAGTGCAACCAGCCACAGTGGATAGAAGGCATTGAACCTGTGTACCCACGCTTCCTTGTGGATGTCGTCGAGTCACGCATCGTCTCCTTCACCAGTTCCATGAAGCGTTACTTTACGTTGTCCTATACCTGGGGGCAAACTCGCAATCTGAAAACTACACAAAAAACACTCGAGGAACTCTGCAAAGCTGGAGCACTCAGCACAGGTCCCCTCGCAGTCCACATCCCCAATACGATCCATGATGCATTTGAGGTGACCAAGTTCCTCGGCGAGCGCTATTTATGGGTTGATAGCCTCTGCGTTGTACAGGATGATAACGAAACCTTGCAGCAGGAGCTAAAAAGTATGGCTTCTATTTACGCCAACTCGGTTGTATGCATTGTCGCAGCTGCTGGGTGTGACGCCAACTTCGGGCTGCGAGGCATCCGAGGGCTCTCAGCGGCCCGTAATCTGGAGCAAATTGTGGTTGACCTTGCCAACGGCGAGAAGCTCACCGCAATCAAACAGACAGAGATCACTGAGCCGCCAAACCACAAGTCCTATGGTCAGCGTGCTTGGACGTTCCAGGAGTACACACTCGCGAAGCGGCGCCTAATCTTTGGTGATGGCCCTGTCCGGTGGCAGTGCAGCTGTGCAGGCTGGTCCGAAGGGTTCCATTTCCACCCTGCAGCAGATGAGAAAGGATCTCTGGGTTCCAGGCGTTCAGCTTCCGAAAAGTGGATGAGAGCACAGGTACCAAGACTGGACACCCTCGGACATTTAGTGCACATATATAACACGAAGCATTTGACCTTTCCAGAAGACACCCTCCCTGCATTCTCCGGAATTCAGACCCTGCTTCACCGGCTTTTCCCCGGGGGGCTCATTTTTGGACATCCAGAGTTCTATTTTGACATCGCACTAGTTTGGGAGGCTCTCAGCGAGGTGAAGAGAAGAACTCCCTCTGCAGGGTTCTCAGGCGACCCAACATGCGATGGCCTACCCAGTTGGTCTTGGATGGGCTGGGAAGGCAAAATTCACTTACCGTGGGACCTTGAGTTTTCCATCCCACAGGCGACGGAGTATTATGGATTCCTAGAACCCGTGACAGAGTGGTTTACGATGCCGTTCCCTCACAGCTCGCGGAAGAGAAGAATAGAGTCGCAATGGTACAAATATAAACAGGCCGTCAATGGCGACGCTGGCGACAATATTCTCCCGGATGGATGGATGCGAGAAGAATATCAACCACCAGAGTATTCCCGCCGAAGATACAAGAGACTTCCCGATTTACCACGAGACCTGCGCCGTTTTTCTTACAGTCACCACTCAGATCCCAATAACAAGTGTTGGTACCCAATTCCCGTCTTGAAAGGCGAGGATACACCAGAGACAAAGGTGCAAACCCAGTACCTATATTGCGTCACATCTCGCGCGTTTCTGCCGGCAGATCCAGTGCCGATGTTTAGTTTCGCGGGACGCAAGAAGGGATTGATACAAGATAAGCATGGCAACCCAGTTGGCGTGATGTCGATTGGAGCCAGCTGGCCTGCAGCTGAGGACAACGAGAGAGGATCCCTCCGAATTGAGCTAGTTGCAGTTACCAAAGGCTGGATGATGGCGGTCGAAAATGAAATCTCTCATTGGCGTATTGAGCCAACAATTCACCCTTCTCCAATGTGGGAAGGCGCAGATGATTGGTGCAGTGGTGGGGGGGATGGGGATGCTGATGCAGCCTCAACGAATGCTGAGGATGAGAGGGGGCAATCAGCTGCCAGTGATTCCTGTACAGCAAATAACAAATTGAAGGGAACAAAAATTGGCGGAGAAAGTCCGGGGAAAGACACAGAAGCTGAAAAAGACTTGGAAACAGAGGGATCACATTCGGGAGGCTCTCGGTCCGAGCACGCGCACTCAAACGAGGAGCATCGAGAATACTGGAAGGAGGACAAATTGGATTGTTATTTTGTTCTTTGGATTGAGTGGAAGGATGGGGTAGCATATCGACAAGCCTCCGGCCGTGTCCTCGCTGACGCTTGGGAAGAGTACAAGGAAGAGGCTCCAGTCGAGCTTATTCTCGGGTGAAAACGCACCATAGAGCCACGTATCCATTCAGCATTCGAGTCAATTCTAGTGTGGGCTGGTCTTTTTAGCTGTTCACTTGGGATATTAAGTATTCAAGAGGATAAAGATCACCACAGAGAGCATGAGGGGGTCAACTCTTGATTTGACAAGAAAAATCAGCAACAATCTACCTCAAGATGAATATAGCCTAATGCAAATTAACTAAAAAGAAAATCCTCTTGCCTCCCGCAAATGAATAAATGGCGCTAAAACTTTATGGTCCTCCATCTGGCTCGCTGTCCTATTCAATGCAGTGCCTCCGAAATAGCTTCCCTTTAGCCTTGAGCCATCCGAAGACGCGGGTCAATCCATGTGGTGACTTTTTTATTATGGTCCACAAAGTATTTGCGACCCAATTCCGCGTATCGAATTCCCCATCCGGGTGGCAGTGGCCCCAGCGGCAGCGACCGGCCCTCTTCAAACGATGGCCTTCTCCATGTGGTCGTTTCCGTATTGTGGTCAATGAAGTATTCTCGACCTGTATTGGTGAATCCAATCTCCCATCCAGGTGGCAATCCTCTATTTGTCTTGGAAAGAGATTTCATGTTAGCTCCCTCTGCGAGCAATGTTTCCACGGTTGTCTTATATCCAGCATTATCGGCATACCAGAGTGGTGTTCGGCCATCTCGATCCTCGGCATCAATCTCTACCTTGCCTGAGGCAAGGAGAATCTTCAAAACATCATCATGTCCGCCCCCAGCGGCATATAATAGTGGCGTTCGACCGAAATTATCTTTTTTATCGGGGTTGGCGTTTCCTGTATCAAGTAGCAGTTTTATGACATCTTCGTGCCCTCTACCAGCTGCAAATGAACACGGCGTTCGTCCTTTATTGTCCTGTCCATCAACCTGGATCTGACCAACCTTGCTAAGATTACTGGGTGCATTGACCTTCTTCTTGTCAAAAAGACGCTTCACAAAATTCTTGCTCTTGGTGCCAAATGACAGTGGCTCTTTTCTCCACTTCTCCTCTGGTTTTATCATTTTGCTTTTGCCCAAACTGAGGAGCAACTCCACACAATCCACAGAGCCAGCTTCGGCTGCATATGACAAAGGTGTTCTACCTTTGAAGTCTTTGGGGTCTAAATATATACCAAACTGGCCCGCTCTTCGAATAATACCTTTCAAAGCCACTGCAAGCCTGTAACTTGACACTATGTGTAAAAGACTTCCACCTTCGGAATAGGGGGGGCCCTCATCATTATCCATGTTACAAAAACGTATCCACGCTTTCAAAATAGTGTCTGATGGCCAGCCAAAATAGTCGCAGAGATCTTCCCCGCACATCTCTTCTGTATCGCTTTTCATTGCGTGCCCCATCCAATGCCACGCGGCATAGGGCAGGAAGGGAAATGCAATTCGTGGCTCTATATTGTCAAGAGTTGCTGACTGAAGGATCTCTTTCATTGCCAGATACCTTAAACAGGTTCTAGATAAATGATAATGTGAGGCATCGGCCGCGAACAGTATACTACTGTCCAAAATGGAGAAACCTTTGTCAATAAAAAAGTCTTTGACCGACTGGTGGATAAATTGAACACGGGATGGCTTATTATCAGGTTCCAATATGATTTCAACAAGACCGCAACTAAGCGTCCTGATTCTCCGCATCATTTTATGATCATCAGACACAAAATGTGGGGTTTGCATACATTCTCCCAGTGACCCACAAGGAGAGTGGATGTCGATAGCCATAGCCCACCGTAATTCTTCAAGTGACAGTGGATATGCCGAGAAGCAAATCCACTGAATTAATTTCAACGAAGATTCTTTTTCTTCAACACCTTGGATAAGCTCAGTGTATAGGCTTTCGAGTTCCAAGGGGATAGTATCAATTTCCATTTCTATTGCCTCCCATCCCATTCCTTCTCGCTCAAGCTTGAGGACACGCCTCATTACAAGACGAGCCCACATAAAGACACCAAAAGCATTCTTCGTGATTTTCTTCTGGATTTCATACGGAACGACAGAGGTCATGTTGGTAGAAAGATGCGCTTGTAAATAGGTCGATATATCTTCGTTATTTTCATCTTCGAGGCATATCTCGATTCCACAATCCGGGCTAAGGATTGGGTAGTGACGGCATGAAAAGCAAATGTGAAGTTGGGAACTCGTGGTTGACACTCTTTGAATTAAGGACTTGAACTCCTCAATTAAACCAACCGCGCTTTCTTTGCCACACTCATCTAATGCATCGATTAACAGCCAAATCGGTCGGTTCTTCAGAACAACAGGAAGCGATGATTGAAAAAAAGCGCGTAGTTCAGAGAGATTCCATTGCCATCCTTCACCTGATACACCCATGTTCTTGCACCTTTCTTGGAATGTATCGATGAGATCTGAAAGGATTTCGGGAACATGACGAAGGAGTTGATGCAGGAGTGCCCGATAGAGGCCTAGCGGTGTCTTTTGAAGTTCTGTACCACGACCGTGAAAGAAAAAGGACAGCACCAGTCCGTTATCATGGTTGCTTGATGATGTAACGACGTTGCCGAGAATATATCGGAGCAATGTTGACTTGCCAGAACCAGGCTTTCCTTTGATCCATAATAGGCCTCGATCACGGGCGACCCAGTCGCTATAATTTTGATGCCCAACTAGCCATTGGCAAGTCCCTGCAGCAGCGTGCTCTATATCATGGAATCGGCTTTCCATCTCAGAAAAGGAGAGCGATTGAAGGCATTGCTGCAATATAGAGGGCGAGAGCGGTTTATTGTAGCCTGGAAATCTTTAGCACCTTGCAGAATGACATCAGTCATGAATGCCCTGACCAATAATCAGATCTCTTCCCACAGAAATATTTCCAGTGCCGCTGTTTTGAACTCCTACACCATCAAATCTTGACCCAGAAACAGGTGTATCTTGATATTCAGGGGCCTCGACCGGGTCGATTTCGGAGTCGATTTGCGCAGTCGGCTGTGGCGGGCGCCCGGTATCGCGAAGGGCTGCTGAGGTCCGAGGCGCCATGGGCGGCAACAATGACCAGGGCCAGTTGTCAGGTATCAAGTGTCGAGTACTGATCGTTTTTCGTCGTATGATTATAGCACTCACTGCTACGCGATGCGCGAATATTTTTTCGAGATCAGAGCCGAATCAGGCTGGAGCATGAGCTGGCACCGATCACGAGTGCCACTGTTTAGTGCTGACAAATAATTCATGCCAATCATCACGACGCTTCTCAGCCTCGGCGGCTATAGGAATTACTTGGTAATAGACCAATCATATTAGAATAATGTCGCCCCTCAGCTAATCACTCAGAAAGCCTGTTGCCAATCATTCACCTGTCTGTCCTGGGCGGCTACAGCGTGGCCTCTCATATGCCTTTATTTTCTCGGCTTATTTCTTCAATTTCTCGTCCGCACTATCTTGTTTTCATTTATATAGGGACTTGGAAAAGTGCTTTGATTGTGTCATCTTTGCAAGAATCCACCAACATCTATCGAACGACAATTCTCAAAGCCATGCTGTACGTTATACAAATATCGATCTTTTTTTTTTCAACTATGAATGTGAGAAGAATCCAGCCACAAAAAAATATGAAACAAGTAAGAGCTGCTCATTCGCCGACATCTGAACCCGACAGTGCGGTGTTCAAGCTTGCACGTTAACGACAAAATGTTCACGGGATTGAACCTTGGTACAAAAACCCCATAATCACTATCACACTCATGCTTCACTCACAGACCCCAGTTCTGGCTTGAATGCCTTTGGCCCCCTGCGACCCAAATCATTCCACTATCGAGATTAACACAATTTGTGGGGCGTCACCGCGTCAGCCAGCCAGCCCGACCTAAGAAACTAGCTCCCGTCATCATTCACCTTTTATTTCCGTTCCTCCGCTTCCCACTCCTCAGGCACTTCAATCTTCTTCCAATTGAGTATTGGGGAGAGTCCAGACATGGCAAACACTCTTTTTAAGATCGGCCTCTCGGTCGTGGCCCTGCTGGCCGTCCTGTTCCAGGTCTTCCTCAAGGATGCGGTGTGGCTAGGCCTGGGCATTGGCAAGACTCTCCAGCCGCTATCCGACTTCCCTTATACCTGCCGCTCCATCGCCGATCCCAGACTAGAGGCATGCGAGGACATGTGGATGTCTGAGTCGACGAGGCAGCTATTTCTCGCATGCTCAGATCCCGTTGCGCGCAGCAAGTGGATGCCCAAGTAAGTGCTCGAGTTGGCCCGCCGCGAACCCCGTACTAATCCGCCAAAAGTGTCGGCGACTTCAACTATTCTGCCCGCTCCCAAAGGGACGCGTTCGTCATGCTGGACATTGACAAGCCCCTGGATGATGGATCCGCAATCCGCACCCTCAAGACACCGGAATTTGCCGGGACCGCAGGAGACGGTTTGCTCCATCTGCTCGGGTTTACGGCCGTGGACAACTCCGAAAGCCGCACCATTGACCTGCTGGCCATCAACCAGCGGCCTTCTGTGGATGCGGAAACCGGTCAGTACCTGGACCACCCCGCCGTTGGCGCAAATACCACGATTGAGCTGTTCCATATGGACGCCGGAGCAAGCGAATTGAAGCATATTACCACTTTTGCCGACAAGCACATTGCCACCCCCAACAGAATTACGGCCATCAGCAGCGACGCCTTCTATCTCACCAATGACCACGGTCTGAACAAAGTCGGATTGGTAATGCTTTCATAAAAAGCCCACCAGAAAGCAATGAGCTAACTTTGAAAAGAAACACGCCCTTTCTCCTTTTCTCGGAACCGGAGACGTTACGTTTTGCCAGAGAGGAGAAGGCTGCAAGACCGCTGCGGAGGGGCTCCACTTCCCCAACGGCCTGGTACGCGGCCAAGACGGGCTCATCTACGTGCCCAGCTCCATCAAGGGAAAGATTTCCATCTTCAAGATCCTCGCGGACAATGAGTTGGAAAAGGTAGACGAGGTCTATGCGGATTACGCCCTCGACAACCTGTCCGTCGACAAGAACGGCGACATCTACGCCGCCGCGTTCCCCAAGGGCATTGAAGTCTACAAGGCGTACCAGAACCCGTACAACCACCGTGCCCCCGCGACCATACTGCGCCTACGCAAGACGAGCGAGGGCGGCTACACGGTTGAGAAGATCATCGAGGACGCTATTGGCGAGACACTGCCCGCGACTACGACCGTGATTCACGATGCCAAGACCGAGCGGCTCTTCATGAGCAGTGAGTTACTGGCCCGGCTTATCGCCGTTTTTTTTTTAATCTTTGAGACTATGCTAATTTCGTCTAGGTGTCATCTCCCCTTACATCGCAGTCTGCGAGCCAAAGAAGTAGAATGCGGGTCTGTAGATCGTCATAGGAGCACTCCACTTTTGACGTGGCATTTCGCGTGTAAGTGATGAGAAGGTGCGAAATTCATGCGTATATCAGAAGCGAAATGGAGCAATATAGAACAAGGTTTCGAGAGAAATAGGGCGGTGTTGCCAGAATCTCAAATATAGCCACAATATATTCCAATCGAATGCGTCCTCAGCCGCGTATCCAGGTCGTCTCTTCACAGTGAACTAGACGAGAATTAAAATCAAATACTTAGTCGGCAAATGATCATCTTGGATCTCTTCCAGGCTCTTCAAGTCACAGAATGCAGGGTACAGAAGCTTTTTGTACAATTTGAGAATTATGGTGGGCTATCTGCCAACTTCGAAGCCCATGAACCTATTAAGCCATGGCACTTGATATTTACCGTTCATTTTTATTCTACACCCTTACACACCGCTCACAAAGGCTTAAACCTTGCACAGGCGTCCATCATCACGCTGCTCCCACCCTTCGTTGCCAACACAAGGGTGGCACCAAAAGACATCCTTGGGATCAACCTTCTTCTTGATCTTGGAAAGGCGCTCGTAGTTGTCGCCCCAGAAGGCATGCTGCCAGTCCTCCTCATAGGGGAAAGCCTAGAAATGTTAGCCAGTACCGAGTTAAAGCCGATTGTGTGTGTACTCACTTCGTTGAGGTAAGCTCCCGTGGTAGGAGACAGCTTGCGGAGGGGATCGAGTCCCGTCTTGAGCGTGGACATGGCGACTTGGCGCGAGGTTTCGTTGAAAGGCAAAAAGCTAGCGGAAGTAACTAGGACGGAGAGTCAGTATAATAAATATGAGTGGATAAAGTCAAATACTCACTGGTGTGAATGTACGTCTTTCGCCAGCCTGGGTTGATCGAGTCGCTACCACCTCGTGGCTTCGCATTGGCGACTCCCTTGCCAGAGACAATGAAGGCCAACAGCCCGCCAGAAATGTTGACAGCCGACTTAAGTGCCGCGGCCACCTCCTTCTCGGGGCGAGAAACTGACTTCTTATCCAAAAGGCGAGAGCCCAAGTACATGGTGAGCCCGGCTTCGTTCTTGTCATAATGCTCATCGTAGTACTTGAGGAACGAGTCGTAGGGCTTTGTGGACAAGATGAACTGGACCTGACCGGGCCAGCGCTTCTGGATGGTCTTGTTAAGTGGAGCTGTAACCTCCTCAACATACTTTGCGTTATGGCCATCCTGGACAATGAACTGCCCAATGAACCCAGAGACTTCCGTGGGGCCGCCTGCAGTTGGGAATGGGTTTGGCAGTCGGGATGCCACGGCGGCGTATCCTGATACACCAGCATCTCCAAGGTAAGGGAATTTAGACATGATGTAGGCAATAATTTCGGGGAATCCCTTAAAGTCAACACTGCTGCCAATCACCAAAGTAAAGTAGAGAATCTTGGGTGAGGGGAAAGTCTTGATGGTTAGAGTTGTAATGACACCAAAGGTTGAACCACCTCCCTAGCATGTATTAGTAAATGTAAGACGGTCAAGGAGAATAGACTTACACCTCGCATGGCCCAGAAGAGGTCAGCATTGTTCTTTTCATTAATGGTGAGAATCTCTCCGCTAGGAGTGACAACCTCCATTTCCAAGACCTGGTCAGCTGCAAGACCATGCTTGGGGGCCAGGACGGAATGACCACCACCGGTGATGTAACCACCCAGACCAACAGTCTTACCACCACCACCGACAATGACCTCACCGAATTTGTCAGTAGCCTTGTAGGCATCGTACATCTGGGTGCCAGCACCGACAGTGATGGCAGTTCCAGGAACGGTAATGTCGGTGCCGTGAAGTTTGAATCCATCCTTGTGGTGCTTGAAGCTCTTGAAGTGATGGGTCCAGATGGACAGTGCTCCGGCGGCAATGGAACGGCCCATGTAGTCATGGCCCGTGTTCTTAACGTTCAGGCGAACATTATGCTTCTTGGCTGCGATGACAGTCAGCAGTTGCTCTGTGTGAAACAGGCACAGGTAAAAATAGCGGCTCACCAAATTTGACGCCCAAGCTAATGTGCTCGGCAGTGGTTGCATTAACGACATAGGCGGGGTATCCGGAGTCACTGCAGGGATAGTTTGCATCGGGAAGACAGGAAAAGTTGGAATACTGATCCCACATATTGGAGACGGGGTTCTCGGTGTGAAAATCATAAGTGGACCAGCTGGCGTTGACCTTGTCGCAGGTGGACGCATCATATTCCGGCCAGTCACTGTGACAAGCTGCTGCAGGAGGGTCCGGGTGCAGGAGTCGTCCCCCAAGGGCTTTCTTGAGGCTGGCCCAGTCGCTCTTGGAAGGCCAATCCTTGGAGCCGGGGTAGGCCTTGCACGAGGCGTCAGCGGCGGCGGTCGAGTACGGGCCAGCAGCGATGACCTGTGGCTGCAGGCAGAGGGTGGACAGAACGAGTTGCTTGAGGCCGCGCATGGTGGGCAACACTAGCGCTGCTAGACAGGAAGCAGAGGGGATGAAAGAAGATGTCTGTGATGGGACGGGAGAACGGGGAGAGGAGAGGCCATTGAGGATATATATAGAGCGAAAGAGGAGCGAGAGACAAGAGCTGAAGATGCAAGCGACAGTTAGGGTCTTGGGGAGCTGAACAGTGATTCACTGACGGGCGACCGAAGAGGGATTGATGCTGCGAGCCTACTGTCGAAGGCAACAGCTGGGATGCAGGCCAAGTCCCAGCACAAGCAATGTAACCAGACGTGAGCCACTCGGGTCTCGTCGTATCTGTCGGACCGCATCACCACGGCCCAACCTGCTGATGGGGCGCTGGCCCGCGTCTTGTGCCTGGGCCTGCTTGGCTGGGGAAAAGAGTGGGCGATGCAGGCGCCAGAAGCAACAAGCTGCCGATCTGGCTCTGGCTTGATGGTCCGTGATGCATGGTGGGCAGCCAACACGGGTCAGATTTGCGGCGCACTGCCGTGTTTGCGGCGAGCTAGCACGCAACACGATGAATACGGCTGCGTTGAGACGGGGTGACGGGTGTCATATTACTGCTGCTCGGTTGGCCGTAAGGCTGAATTGATTACCCCGATCTGATCTGGGGCAGTGGAATGGCGGCCGCCGCCGTGGGCAAAAGTGTCTTGGAGCCTGCAGGGATCGACGGCAGAGAAACAAATTGATGTACCGACTCCACCGAGGGGCATGGAGGGAATGGACAACGCAAAAGACATACATGGTACGTATACATGACACAAGCGACCGGTCCAGCTCGCTTGATGCACGGCTTGTCTTTCTTTATTTTTATTATTTTTTCCTTTGCATTGAATTGGCCATCTGCAATTACAACGACATGAACAACAAACACATGGACAATATAATCGCCAATTCACCTCTAGCCCCAACTTCTTAAATTGCACCGTCACACCCACCCCCCGCAGCCAATCAGATGCTCCCCGCAGTCCACTAACCCGCATTCGAGCCCTCCATACTCGGGACATGATACCAAATGCACCGTTTTCCCGAACAACAGCGTCTAACCGCAATAGGAAACGCATGAAGAAACCCCTAAATTATCTCTCACCACCATGATTGCCTCGCGCGAACAGCATCCACGCCCATCTCGTCGCCCTCGCGCCAGCCCGTTATCGTCGCAAGATGCGGCCCGTCATTCATTACTTGTCTTACTGATCATCGCTCACTCTTTAGCTTGCATCTGACAGTCACTCATTCCAGCTCAGCCTCGCGCCTCGCCCGCTCGCTCGCACGTCATGTGGCGCTTCATCGCCCCGCTCGCATTATTTTTCGCCTCGTCGGCCCACTCGGCTCCGGCTCCGGCTCCAGACCCAGCTCCCTCATCGTCATCGTCCTCAGAAGGCGGCACCGTCTGGGTAACTCCCCACGACAGCTACTCCAGCAGCGTTGGCGTGCCCGGCTGCAAGGTCGACGTCAACCGCATCGCCTACTGGCCCAGCTCCGTGTCGTGCTCCAACCTCTGCGTCGAGCTCTCGTACGAGGACCGCTCCGTCTACCTGCTGCGCGTCGACCAGTCGCAGGGCGCCTACGACGTCAGCTACGATGCCTGGAACTACCTCTCCACGGGCTACTCGGCCACCAAGAAGCCCACGAGCGGCGGCGCCATCGCCATGACGTACAAGGCCGTCGACGCGTCCAAGTGCAAGGACCTCATCAAGACCGACGACGGCAAGCTGCCCCTCAGCGCCGCCAACAGCATGAACTTCCTCGTCAGCTGCCTCGACGACTCCAGCAGCTGGGTCGCAGACAACTACGTCCTCTACAACATCCTCGACTCCATCTGCACCCTCGGCTACAACGAGGAGTGCGACCTCGACTGGCCAACCGCCAACCAGGCCTCGTGCCCGCACACGCTCGGCCTGCAGGTCGCCCTCAACGGCCAGCCCGTCTACAACATCCAGTACCCCAGCGGAAACACCGTCCTAGCCACCAACGGAACCGTCGTCGCCACCGCCAGCGCAAACACGACCGCATCCGACGACAGTCTCGCGCCCGCCCATCGAGCTGCCTCGGGCCTGATGGTGTCGATGCTCGCATTCTGCTTCCTTGTTTTCGGCACATTATAAACAAAAAATACACGTACACGCGCAAACACGGACATACGCAGACACGTACATACGCCAACACGTTTATACGCAAGCACGTTCAATGTTTCCGACATGGGGTATTGGGGTTCACGGTTTCACGAGGACGCGAAGAAAACGAAACAAAAAAATGATATAAATCACAAAAATTTACGGTACTGGGAAAAAGGGAAAACCTAGCGCAGATCTAGGTTTTTTTTTGGTTGGGCTTATCCGGAGTTGAGATGCTTGGGACGGCATATTTGCAGCAGTTGTTGATACCCTTTTCTTTTTCGCTTCTTGCACACCACCACCCCCACACACAGTCTCTGGTGAGACTACTCTTGGGGTTTTTGTCTGCTTCGTACATTCCTTGGGTCCATACACATATTTTGACGCACGCAACTTTTAGGTATTGAGTAGCCGAAAATCACCTTGTACAAAAAGGGCTGTTAGGCATACATTTAATACTAAACTTAATTTGATGAAATTATTACTCTCAATTTTGCATTATTCCATTCTCGCAAGCACACTCTGGCGTGACGTGACGATTGAATGAGTAGGAAAGACATGTAGACTACTAGCTTATTTTTTCAAATGCAAAGCATCCTTGATCTTTTCCACCATTGATTCCTTCTTCTCGGGAGGAGGAACAGCTCCGAGACCACCGGCCAGCTGTTCGCCAGAGTCTGGCTGGGTCAAGGCATTCTCGCCATGCATCTGTGACCCATGTTAGAGTGATCAAGGTTCGGTTGTATATAGCATGTCAACAAGACGAACTCTTTGCTCCTCAACCTCGGCGCCGTGAATGAGATCGTGAGTCTCAACAGCAACCTCATCCGTGATACCTGTTGGGCCCGTCATGGTTGCGTCGGTGTGTGTGTGTGTGTGTGTGGTTGGTAGAGCAAGAGTAGATTTTGTTTACTTTTTGATCAATTGAATTTTTTGCAAGAGATCCTGTGCGGGTAAAAAAAAGAAAAGATTAAATTTCCAGATCGAATTTGGGGTGGCCTTAATATATCAATCGCCACCAGGGAATACTGCAACGCTGGGTCGTCATCTCGTCACGAGCTTGTCGAGGTGTGATGTTGCCCACACGTCATTCTTGAATGATCTGCGCATCTCAATTGGAGGTTGCGAGCAACCACCGCGAATGATACCCCTCCCACCACAGTGCAAGTGGCGTGCGCGTCATGAGATGTTGCTGCTCTGTCCTCTGCAGAATACAGTCGCGGCCGTACTGTCGCCTCAGGAGTCGTGTGCCATCCCGGGGTTGCATGCCTCGCACCGAGCTTCCTGAATGATTTGCTGTGAGTCGCCAATTCAAGCTTTGCGCCAGCCCCTCGAGTGTCGGCGTGACATTGGCGATACTTTACCTCCGTCATAGTGTGCCCGAATCTCCCCATTGGATGTCGACATTGGTCCAGACCCAAGCCGCATTATGTCACACTCGTGAGTCCTGCGCCCTCCATTCGTTGCACCTAAGCACACTTTTGGGATGGAAACCCAAAGTAAGCATCAAGGAGGGTTTCACGCCATATGGAAGCATTCGGCAGCTTGATGCGATTTTTAGCTAGAGATTTCATTGGAAGGTAGTCACATGATGTGGGAACCTACTTTTGGGATCAAAAAGGTAAGCTGTGATGTGATGTGTGTTGAAGTAGCATCAGCTACTTACCCTAGAGGAGTGGTTTGCCTTTCGGCACGGAAATATGACGTGCCTCGTAGCGCGCGGCACGGGTAATCATATTCGGGATAAACGGCAAGAATATACGATGCTGGTGCCTATCGAACCAAATAGGTAATTATCAAGCCGGCCCGTCTTTGTTCTGGGTCACGTCCGTGACTGGTTTTCAGTTTGACGGGGCGAGACTGAAATCACGAAACACCAGTCACAGGCCACTTGCTTGGCATGTTCCACGTGACTTTACTCTTAATCTCTGCCTCAATTGAAACAATTAATTTATTCGTATTATCTTTTTTTCCCCCCGAACTGTGCTATTTTTTTTCGCGATCGGCAAATGCCGAAACGATGATCGGCTGGGGTGATGTCATTGACGCCTTGGTAATACCCATCGCGATGCCTACCAGGTTGGAGCCTGGAGAGGTGCTCGGTAATTGGGAATTGAGGCTGGGAGCTGCCAAATGTTTCACATCAGCTAATCACCATGGTCGCGGAATCACGTGCAGCCAACGAGCTGCTTGTCAAGTCAGGTTTAATGCGTATGTCTCAATGGCAAGACAACAACTGGCCCCAAGGGGGGTGGTCAAGCTTGCAGCCGAGTTGCCGAGCCCACGCACGTCGGACAGGGTGGGAGAGATCAACAAAACGCCTGCCTAGTGTCAGGGTCGTCGTAACAAGAAAGATTTCGAATGCAGACTGGCCAATTACACACAGTTTTTTTTTTCTCTCTTTCTTTTTTTTAAAAATTTTTTTATTTAATATTTGACTCCCCTTTCCGCGTGTTCCCCGTGGCCATCTCGTCGGATTTATTGCTTCCGCCAAGCACGGCCAAGCCAATCCTCCAGGCCTGCCAAGCGCAAGGCCGTGCCCGTAAAGCGTGCCGGATAGCCGCCTTGTTGGTGGTCCACAGGCCAACATTAGGGCTGATACGATACAGCCTGGCCCATTTGTTGTTTTTCTTGGCCAAAGTGGAGATGCTTACGTGTGGAATTCCGAGGCCAATGTGCATTTTGCCCAGACGTTCAAAACGCTCGCGCTTCGCCATTTTTTTGCTCGGCGTTGGGAAGGACATGTCAAGTCTGCCCGGCAGGCCGCACCATCAACCCCCCCTCCCAATTCGTTCGCCAACACACTTCCAGCGCTGGACGTCCCCCCCTTGGCCCCAAAGGAAACGAAACCCACTCCTCCGACCGGGGTCTTCTTTGCTGTTGATTGGACAAGGCCCCGCCTCTAGACCAAATCGCCAGATCCTAGCTCCGGGACATCATCGGCATGGGGACCTCTCGCCCGCTGTTGCAGGTTGATCGAACAACGTACAACGACAAATATGCCATCTTGTACGACTTTTCAGAGGCTGGTGAGCAATATTTTGTAGTGGTATTTGTAGGTTGAAGCGCTGACATTGGAAAGACCACGATGAAGCCATAGACAAGTTCAGAACCCTCCTGGAGGATCTCGATGCCGCTGGCCTCGACACCGAGGTTCGTCCTGGATATGGGCAGTCTCTCCTCGTCTTTGTCAAGGCGCCCCGCGAACTTCTGGGCCGTGCAGTCCACAAATCAAGGTATTTTTAATTTTTATTTATAAATCTGCATATGCTTCTATTTCGCCCTCGACCTGGACTAACCTAATGGCAGGGTCAAGGATTGGTTGTATGGCATCACACCCAATCATCCCGGCGGCGACAAGAACACTGTTGCCAAAGGGGCCTACGAGGCCGAGGACATCCTCTCCGTCTATCATCTCGTCCACTGGTCTAAGGAGCTTGGTGGTGCAGGCATCACGCCTGAGACGGGAAAGTGGGAAAATGTCAAGGCAATCTTTCCCCTGCACAACACGGCTGTCAATAAGGCACTTTTGCACAGCCTGAGCAAGAAGATTGTCTTGAAGCCAGAGGATCTTGACGCTATTCGGGACTTGTTGGGTTCAAAGGTGAGATGACCAAAATTCTTTTTTGTCAGACTGATGCTTACATACATGCTGCAGGTCGCATTCTACTTTGCCTTTATCCAGACCTATCTCATCTTCCTATCAGTCCCGGCTTTCGCTGGCGTAATGGCCTGGCTATGGCTTCCGCAGTATTCCCTAGCATATGGAATCCTCACAAGTGTCTGGTGCAGTGTCTTTCTGGAATATTGGAAGATTAAGGAGGTCGATCTCAGCCTGCGATGGGGCGTCAAGGGTGTCAACACGGTCAAGGTCAACCGACCAGAGTTCAAGTACGAGAGGATCTATATCGACGAGGGCGGCCAGAAACATCATTACTTCCCAAAGTGGAAACACGTCACTCGGCAGCTTTTGCAGATTCCGTTCCTCCTTATCGCAATAGGTGCACTGGGCACAGCCATTGTATCTGTGTTTGCGATTGAAATTCTCATCTCGGAGACATACGTCGGTCCATACAAGTTCTACCTGGTAAGTTGCATTGAAAAAACACGCACATAAAATCTCATGCTAATGTAGCTCTTAGGAGTACTTGCCGACAATTTTGCTGGCCGTTTCGCTGCCTTACATCACATCTGCCCTCGAGGACTCTGCGAAATGGCTGACCGAGTTTGAGAATCACCGCACTGCTGACCACCACGAAATGTCCCTGACGCAAAAGATTTTCGTTCTCAACATGTGCACCAACTATCTTCCGATTTTTCTAACGGCATTTATCTACGTTCCATTTGGCGACGACGTGGTCCCGAGATTGGAGGCTATACTACAGAAGATTCTTGGAACATTTGGCCGCACTTTTAGTCACGTCCAGTTCCGAGTCGACTCTGGCAGGCTTCGAAATGAAGTGATTGCATTGACCGTCACAGGGCAGATTTCGAGCTTCTTCGAGGAGAATATTCTTCCACTGGTCAAGCACAAGCTCGCCGGCTGGTACCGCGACTACCGTGAGGCTCACTCGAACGAAAAGACTTCACGATCCCTGGTTCCCGACGAGCCCGACGAGGCCGAGTTTTTGGAGAGATGCCGCAACGAGGCCACGCTGCCCCTCTACAATGTGCAAGACGATATTGCCGAGATTGTCCTGCAGTTTGGCTACCTTGCTCTGTTTTCTCCGGTTTGGCCCATTATTCCCATTGGATTTCTGATCAACAACTGGGTCGAGCTGCGATCCGACTTTGCCAAAATTTCTATCGAGCACCAACGACCTGCTCCCGTTCGTGCCGATGGCATCGGCCCCTGGATCCACTCTCTCGATGCCCTCACCTGGCTCGGCAGCATTTCCACCGCCGCCATCGTCCATCTTTTCAGCAACAACGGCTTCGGTAGCGGCACGTGGACCATGCTCCCGATTACCGTCTTCATCAGCGAGCACGTCCTTCTTCTCCTGCGCGTCATTATCCGCTTCGTCCTGCAGCAAATCGGATCCGACAGAATCCGCGCGGACCGAAACCAGCGGTACGCAAACCGCGTTCGGCACCTGGAGGAGATGGAGGCCAACAAGCGTGCTGGGCTCGGCCTCAGCGTTGCCGAGAGGGAGCGAAGAAAATCCGTCCTTGTCACTGGTGACGAGACGTTCTGGACCAAGCAGGTCGAGGATGGAGCGAGCGAGGCCTTTGGTGTTAGCCTCATCCAAAAAATCAAATACTGTGGAGGGGATGAGAAGTGCGGTCCCAAGGTGGATTGAAGTGCATCTCAAAAGGGACGAGATGAATGTTGAACGGTTTTCGGCTTGAGCGTCGAAACATTACCATGACATGACATGTCTTTTTTTTGTGTTTAATTCTAGTAGGGAGAACAGACCCTGCTACTCTCCTGAGGTCAAGGATATTGGAGCTGAATTCTTGTGCTCAATACGGGCTTCTGATGAAATGATACTGTACTAATAACACCTCATATGTTGAAGACAATTTTTTTTTCTCTTTTAACATGATCACATCCGTTAGAATACCAAATCTTATCAGGCTTACCGATAACCCCTTGTTACTGCAGGCGCACCGTCTCTCATTATGACAATCTATGCTATACATGATTCTCCAAACCGAATTTTAGAAACACAGTACCGATACTCTTGCAATACGGATTTATTTTGCGAATCCTACCGTGTTGATCTCTTTGGTAGCGCGGAGGACCGTTTCAATGTGCTCCCAAGCCAGCGTCTCGCCTGAGTCTCCAGCTAGAAGAAGGGACGTCTTGATGGTATTTTTGACCTGCCGACCGTTGAGGGGCTGACACGAGAGCCACTCGTACTGGTCCTCTGTCAGGCTGGTTTCCAAATTCGACCTGGTAGCAAACTGCTTCCAGATGTGCTTCCTCGCTACATTATCAAGGTCTGGGTACTGCAGTGTCAAGTGGATTCTGCTCTGAAAAGCAGAATCAATCGATGTGGCCCGGTTCGAGGTTAGGAATAGAATTCCAGGATAGTACTCTAGCATTCTACATATGGTTAGCCCATATTCCTTCCAAGTTGATTCTCCACTTACCGAAGGAATACGGCCACAATTTCATTATGGTCCAAGTTGTTGGCAGAGCGCTCCTCAAGAAAAATGTCACATTCATCCAGTAGCAGGACTGCATTCCATTTTTGTGTGATGTCAAGCACCGACGTCAGGCGATCTTCCACATCGGTGGCATCTCGTCCCAATTCGCCCGCGCTTAGGAGGTACAGCGGCCGGCGCACCTTGTCCGCAACAGCCTCTGCAGTCAGCGTTTTTCCAGTGCCGGGGTTTCCAGTAAGAAGCATAATCAGTCCTTGACCTTTGCCCTCAATGACATCATCAAATAGAATCTTGTTCTCTGCTTGGTTTTTGATGAATGTCAATATGAGATCTCTGTAACCAGGCGGCAGCATAAGACTGGGGAAGGCATCGTCGTTCCACGAGATTTCTCCAATGCTGTCCACCATGAAGAGCGCCATGACCTTGTACTTGAGGCAGTAACCCCGAACGTGCGAACAGCAAAGAAGCAATTCATCGTCGGATAGGGTTGCTACGAAAATTAGCATATTTCTTTGACATTGGTTGACATGATTCATACCTCTTGGTTGCAAATCCTTGTTGCCCATCCTCTCCTTGGCTCTGATCTTAATGCTTAAGGGGTCTCGTGGGTTGTCATAGCCAAAATCCGGCATATAATCGGGTACAACCGGATATCTGGGTCTGTGTCTATCATCATGGACCTCGACCTCAGGAGCCAAAGAAAATTTGGACAATGGGATAAGCCGGATGACTTCCGAGGGGTTTTGTTGAAAGTAGGCGGAACCATCGATGACTATACGGCCATCGACCTGCGGTTGTTAGTCGAGTTTTGAATGAAAACGAAGTGACTTACATGACGAGTGACGATTTGCTTTTTGCGTTGGAATTGGATCAGCCCAGAGTAGGACTTGTACGAAAAGTCCTCGCCCAGCTCTAAGAACCTCTTCCCTCTTTCAATGACAGCCCTTTCCACCTCGTGCTTGGATTCGTGAAGATCAGCTGGATAAGCCGAGAGATCGGTAATGGCCCGTGTACCAGTGAATTCGGGTATGAGCAGGATGTCAGAATTATAGCCAAACTGCTTCCCATCCCAGTCGATGTAGTTGACTTCGAGGCAGAAATACAACACACCCTCGAATTTCTTGTACTGATTCTTTCGCAGCAGGAAATAGCGATGGCGATCATTTTGAAGAGAATAGACTCGGGTGCCCGGTGCGAAAAGAGCCCAGAGAGTTTCGAACGTGATGACACCATTTTTGCGCAGATCCTCAATTTCTGACATTGAATCTCGGAGCTGTGACTCAATGATGTCGTACAGAAGCTTCGAAAATGGGGCTGCGCCATCCCCATTTTCACGCTGCTGATTCACGAGGTCCGTAAAAGTCTCCCATCGGTAATAGAAGGGGTGAAAGGGCGACCTGAAGACTAATTTCTTCAAATTGGCCGTGATTCCCTCAAAGCCCTCGAAGACTTTGCCAAGCAGAGCCTTAATCAATGGACTCTGAACGACCACGGAGTGCAACATCAGAGGATCGCCCTCTTCATGACTTTTCGCCATCCTCACGACCAAGGCCTTGGCCTGCGTCTCCGCCTCCCGCTCAATGGCACTCTTGAGGTCATCTGGGTATGTTTCAACCCAGTTCTTGCAGCATTTGCACTTGGACGGCCCCTCGTATAAAGTCTGCACTGCGCACTCGGACCCAGCTTCAACCACTTGGGCGAGCTTCTGGGCAGACTTCGAGTCGGCAACCAAATCCTTGGTTGCTTTCAAGCCCTCCATTGTTTCCTGAGTTGGGCCGGAGATGGAGTTGGAGCGGGAGGTGCCCGGACTGGAAAGGTAATCTGTAGAGTAGGCTTCCATATTCATTTTTGTGATTTTGATGAGAAAACAAACAAGCTGTAGCAAAGGAGAGGAAATTAAAATTGGCGGAAGCTAAAACTTCAACGCAAGATTTTTGGGCGATTTTTAAATTGGCGATCGCATGCGGATCATAGCGCCTGGTTTCGCAGATTAATGTTTTGAGCGCTTCTGTTCATCAAAGGGATTTACATACTTTAAATATCCCAATGCGAACCACGAAAATGCAAAGCTAAATGCAGCACCGGAGGTTATTAGGTAAACGTGATCTACACCGAGGCTGAGATGGTGGTCAGATGATACGACGCTAGGGTCACAGAGAACAGGTTTGTTGCACGGGCTGAGTGTCACCGTGTGGGGTGATGTCCATTTATCGTTGAGCTGACAGCGCCTCCTTCATAATCTACCTCCAGGTATCAATCAGCCAATGCTCATGGTCAAAACGAGGTGTCAACGTGCATTTATCAAGATGACAATGCCTTATCAGGCTCTTGCCTGACGGCCTGGAAAGGGGCTCTACTCGATGCATCAATATGCTTGATTGGCTGCTTTGTGTCGGCTTACGCAGCGACGCATATGGGTGCCTAAAGTAGAGCCTCAAAAGCCAACTTGCCAACATTAAGCTTGACCGGTCCATCGGTTGTTTTCGGAGTGTTGCATGTACCCCCATCTTGAGGCGTCGGGCGTTCTCTTAGGTGGGCTTGGTATTAAGTTCATTTATTGGTGGCTCGGTAAAATTAAGGAAATGAATTCTGTGATATAGCCTGCACTGTGGCCGAAAATTAATTGAAGTCAACGCTTTGTAACACACTGTGCGCCTTCTCATGGCCTGTCTATCAATGCAGCAAATGTACCTTACTGCACGCCGACGGCGGTAATGGAATCATCCTCTCTTACGACCTTTGGGCCTTCAACCTCTTCTTCTTCGTCTGAATAAATGGGTGGAGGAGGTGATTCGTTTCTTTGCTCCCTCTCCGCCTGCCTCTTGTCCCTCCATAATAGCCACTGAATAACGGCCGTTGTCACAACTACATTACTATGAGCATAGAGGACACAATGGGACATCGGTGACATACTTAATAGTACTTGCAGGGTGTTTGAGTAAATATAACCTCTTCTCGCAGCTGGGAAATCGGTAGTTTTCCACATAAAATTAGGTAGCTTGGTTTGTTAGTGTTCGATCTTGAATAGGTAATAAGATGAGACGTACTATTGCTTGCACGACGTAAGCCAAATCATTTGCTACAGCGACGAGTAGGGCTCGCTTTTCCGTATCTGCAGAGCAGATTTCGTTGATCCAACTGAGAATCAGAGGACCCGCGCCATTCTGTATTGTGTTAGAGAGAGATCTTGAATGGCACAGCAAAAGTGAACTTACACCGATGTGACTGAGCCAATAGACAAGCGTTCGACCATCGATATTCGTGTACAGCGGCATATTCAAGAGCAAAGTATTGAAAAAAAGCTGTGTTGAATCAGTGCATTAGCAGCGAAGCGGAGGATGCATGCAATGTGATAGTTCATCAGAAACTTACAGCGAGTATTGCACCAGCATAGATGAATGGCCAACGCATACCCTGCAATGGCCCATCAGATACCCACGCCCAAATGAGTGCCATGACCATGAAAATTGGCGTCGCTGTGACAGGTACTATGGAGATGGTCAGTTATGGCCGGGTGATGTTGGAGCCTTCAATCGCAAGCTGAATTAGACATACAGGTATTGATTTCGGGGATTGAGAACGACGTTCCTGGAACGGGAGGTGGCTCGTCGTTGAAGCTCTTTAACCAATAACCCATCGCAAACTGAGGAAGTCCGTTATTCCAAAGAATGTAGAGCAGCGCTGTTGTTCCTAGTTAGCTTTGGGATGCACGGTATCGGATTTGAAACATACGAAGAAGATAAGTGTGCCAGCTGAGCAGAATATTCTTGATTTTCGCCCTCGTCCATGGTTGCTTTCCAGCACGACCAACCGCCTGCATTCTCCTGACCGATAAGACATGTTCTTCCTCAGTTGTCCACCAAGTCCTCTTCCCATCTTGCGGTAGGTTGGGGAAGAACAAATATCCAGCAAGTGCTAATGGCAGGGTGATGACACCATCAATAATAAACAGCCATCTCCCTGTGATAAATATTAGCATCTTGCACTGAACTTTTCGAGATGGTAATATGTCAAAGAAAAGAGCTGGAGGGGTTGAGGACGAGAACAGGGATCCAAACTTACAACCTGCGCGACCATGGACTCCGTTGAGATTAGAATATGCTGCTGCTTGAAGAAAACCACTCAACATGGAACCAGCCGAGCCGGCCAACCAGAACAACATAGCTCGCTTTCCAATTTCCCTTGGCGTATACCAGGATCCGAGCATATAATGAATTCCTGGATAAAAGCCAGACCTGTCACCAAAATGAGTGTTCGGTCCAATAATTTTGCCACAAGAGGATGATGCCATGGCGTAGAAAGTATGATGGTGACCTACTCAAAAAACCCAACGAAGAAACGCAGCACATAGAGGCTTTCGTATGACTGAACCGCCGAAGTGCATATCGTGGCGATTCCCCATCCCACTTCGAGCGAGGGTATCACCCATCTCGGAGAAAGGCGAGTAAGCAGAAGATTGGAGGGAATCTGTCCGATCACGTAGCCTACAGTCCAGATGGAGGTGCCTGTCGTAGCTCAAATCAGCCATCGCCCTGAAGCGACTGGGACAGGATGATGACATGTACTGAAGGTTCACATACTGGTCACAAGTTGATTTCCATACATCCCGAGATCCTCTTGCATCCCACTCAAGAAGGCATTATTGATATTCGTTTGGTCAATATTCTTTAGGAAGTAACCTATCGCGGCAAATGTGAGAACAAAGGCGTCTACCTTGAAGAGCAAGCGACGCTGGTCCGGAGGAAGCTCCCAAGTATCCCATATGTAGCCCTTCCATGTTTTAACTGGCCTCACAACAATTTCTGAATGAGGATTGTCTGAGGTGGACTCGGAGAGGGGAACATAGGCTCCCAAGTCGCGGCCCTGTCTGGACATTGTCGCGAGCTGGAGGGTGCGATCGCGAAATTAATTGATTCGTGTCGCTCCTCAGATTTGGACCTCAATCCCATTGACTTACTTTTAAGAGACAAAATAATTCGAGGTGAGGCGGTCGGGTTGAGCGCGCTGGTTAGGCGTGCATGGATTCAGCTGATCACGACATAAGCTCATCGATCCCACTAATCGCGTCACTCAAACTTAGTTCGTTTGATTGGTACACAGCCCATCACCTGCGCTATTGAGTGTCAGTTGATTACGAAGCACGCTGATCCTAAAAGCTCAGTGGATATCTTTTGTCGGCTATTTGTCTCAGATGGCTGGGACCTTCCTATAAGAATTGCGCCTTGGAGCACGTCGCTGATGTTTGTCCTGGCGCACATGATGACATTTTTTGCGCCTCGCTCACACTGCGCCGATGGAAAAGGGGCTCCGGTGCCAAGAATAGGGCCCAAGGCAAAATCGAATTAAATTTCATTATCATCTTTTCCGCTTCCACTTACAAGTGACAGATGAATGGGCAAGACCGGGAAGATACCTGGGGACGGACCCTGCATATTTACTGCCCCATCGAACGTCTAAAAACTGCAGAAAGTCTCCACGCATTCGCGCATATTAACCAACTCTCTAAAACATTTGAGGCAATCTATTTATTTTCCCTGATTGATGATATAATTTATCGAAGCATTGTTTAATAGTCCATTTCGATTTGAGGAATCAGGACCGCACGCCCATCGTGCGTAAATTAGCTGACGGAGTGCAAATTCCATTCGCCTTCCTGTAACGTCCTCCTTGAATCCGATTTTGCTCAATATTCGGCCAACTACTCCACAGACCGCCTTTGCATAGGGCTAAATTCTGTGACTATGCTGGCTATGAGTATTTGTAGGAGGTAGTAAAGATCTACGCTAGCTCTGTTACCAATGCTACGTTTGCATCATCACACGGTGCTGAATCTTTCTGATAAGCCTGCGAATCATAAAATACATCTTATCTTGAATCAGCAGAATGATGATTAATCAGCTTACGGGCCGCTCTCGATTCGCGGAGTGGACTTTGTGGCTAGTTATTGGATGAATCTTTGATCACGCTGGCGCATCGAATTACCCCGCTTCTTTTACGGGCCACCGACGACTCTCATTTCGAGATTACATGGACAACAGAATCATCGGAAATAACACCTACATCTGGAGAATAAACTAGATAGAAGGTATTGACCAGGTAAATTAGGAGGCAAGCAAAGACCTAAATCGGGTGTAGTATTTACATGCCTCAAAAAAAGGGACCACGCCAGAAAAACAAAGTTGATCCCGGCGAGAAATCGGATTCAACTTTCGACAGCAGTGGAATGAGCGAGAATCATTCGATGGCTCAACCTGTTCGCCTTTGGCAATGCGTGCGTGGCTATTAGATTTTATTAGAGTTATTTGCTAATTCGATGTAGTGTAATTGTGGTGAAGGCTGGTGGAGCATATCGCTGGATTTAAGGTGCCCTACTTGTGCGCATACTCGCTCAACCTGCTGCCCACACGGGGCGTAATAAGAGTCGACTCTTTTCTAAAGTCAGGTCATATTACCTAATGAAATTCTACACGGGCTACCTAGAATCCTCATAACCGCATCTATTGTGGTTCTTAGTGCAATTTACACAATGCGAAATGGGATTCTTGAGAGTGTTTGGATCAGTCAAAGATTTTTAGTTTACATATTTTTGGATTAAAGATGGCTGATAAATATGGTTGTATATGAGAATAAGGACCTTTAAGAATGAGGGATGGAATTCATGTTAAAAAATTACCACATCGGTTTGCTAATTGTAATGAATGACTCGATTTTGATCTAAGAAATACTCTGACCTCTCTGCCTCAATCTGCATGTCAAGCCCTTGGTACGATAGAACCATCGCGAACTTGTCCACAGCACTTCATTTGGATCATCCAACTCAATATCAAACGTAGCAATCAGTGTTGGGACAACTTTGTATACTTCCATCATACTCAGATTACGCCCAACGCAAATGCGTGATCCACCGCCAAACACAATATTTGCGGTACTCCAACGTTGCATGCGCTCCTTGTAGACTTCCTGAGTTTCACCTTCTTGTAGAAGCCAGCGGTCTGGATAGAAATCGTCGGCATCAAGGCCAAAGATGCCCTTGTTCCGGCCAACTATATAAGGATTCATGCCAACGGAACACCCCTCAGGGACGATTGAACCATTGGGTAGGACCAAACCTCCTTCAGGAACAATGCGCTCCATGGTCATGCAAACGGCAGGATGGTAGCGAAGTGTTTCATTCACTACTGCTTCCAGATAAGAGATTTGGCGTGCATCCGAGGAGAGGACAGGGATACCTGCGTCGAAATTTGTGCGAATTTCGTTTTGGAGCTTCTTCCATACGCGTTGATCCTTGAGGCAATAATAGAAGAGAGCTGTCATGGTAATGGCAGTCGTATCGGCGCCGGCAATCACTGAGGTCCAGTTAGATCTGTAAATGAGAAAGCAAGAAATTATAGGACACACGGTTCAGAAGTAAATATCCAATGATGGTATTCTCGTTGACTACCTCGGGGTGCGTCCCTTTAGACTCGATAAAATACTGCAGAAAATCAGGCTTATCGGCGTCGAAGTTTTTGTCTTCGCCCTTCAGCCTAGCCGTAAGGCTCTCAACTGCAATGCGCGTCACATTGGCAATGTTGGGTGGCCCCAGAGGATAGATGGGGTTCTTGTCTAGCCAATAGTCTAGCCAAGGCATCTGCCCACATATTCCGAGATAGTCGATTGCTTCATCGGCAATGGCCAATGTTCCGTCAAAATCGCAGCCTTCGTCCATGTAGCCGAATCTCTTGCTAAAAGTAACTGCGCCTACGAAGTCCCAAGCGTCTAAACGCGGTGAGTCAGTTGCAACAAAATAAGACGAAGCTTATCTAAGAAGCGCTAAACAGCGATTGCTTACAGTATGCCAGCCAGTCTCCTAGCTTGCAAGTCTTCCCTGCCTTAACGTATCGACTCTCTAGATGGCCACAGAAGTCTTTTATCACCTTGTCCATGTGTGGCTCCATTGCTCTGACGCTCGAAACCGAATAGTGACGAATGACGGGCCGCTTCATTCTGGCATGCTCAACGTTGTCGACCTCACTAAATAAGTGATATGTTATCTTTCCGTTGACGATGGAACTGCTATTCTTATAAAAGTCGGTCTAGAGATGCGTAAGATTTAGCGAACTAGTAGAACTTCCAAGAATCATCTGTGTGACCATGTACCTTTTTCCATTTACCGTCGGTGCCGTAGACAACACGAAAAAGTTCAGGATAGTCAATATCTAATAAATTAGGACCTATCCGAACTACGGGACCGTATATATCATGGAGCTTTCTCATTCGAGGACCGTAATCTGCGGAGATGACTTGCCATAGGCGCCAGAGGTTGGTCCATCCTGCTCTCCATTAGCTGATACCCTTTCCCAAATGGATCTACAAATCGTAGGGAGCACAAACCTGCAAAAAATGGACCAGGGTAACTCTTTAATGGGGACAATTGGTAAGACACAAAGAACCATAAGAAGATTATGACTGGCAGCGCAATAGCTACGAGGCTGAAGGATGGAGGACGTGTGAGAGACACGCTGGAATTTAGTCCATTTATCTGACTATCCATGGATGGAAGCGATGTGTTGGCGTTGAAAGAAAAGGCCATTGTTTTCGGAATCGTGAGCGATTTGTGGCCACTACTTAGGCCCCAAGTGTAGAGTCGGGCTTTTTTGTACAAATATTTTTGAAAGCCAAGTTGGGTCAAGTGATAGAACACGAGGTTGGAACGCATGGATTAGGCTTGTGGCAGATTATGCATCTGCAGAGACGCAACCAGTAAGCCCGCAGAATCCAATACTTCCTGCAGGAATGCGTGGCAATCACAACCCCGCGATGTTTCACCCTCGAGTTGGTTGGTTTATTTCGTTGCACTTCCAGAGAGGGGTAGCTCGGTAATTGGCATCGTGCATAAGCGAGCAGGCGCCTCAATATTTTCCGAAGATCATTGCCATTTACCTCCTTGAGAATTCTGGAAGGAGTCGGCAGGTGAAGGTGACACAGCCAAACTATTGATCAATATTACCCGCGCTTGAATAGGGTGTGGCTGGGCGTGTCTTGTGGGTAGGATGGGACCGGTGTGCGGAGGCTTGGCTTGAAATGATCAGACGTCACTAGTGTGGAGACACAAGGCTTCCACGACCTGGCGGATTTGTGAAGTGTTCGGAAAATAAGGAAATTTTTATTCGTTCCCCAACTACTTGTCTCCATAGCGAGTCATGGGAATCCTGGGGAAGACTCACCATGATAGCTCCGCCTAACAGGCTTCAACTCGATATGTGGGCCCTGTACTCCCGAAGCCAGCCAGCCTTTAAGCCTATAATCAAATGTGCCAGGCTCTTCAGGGTTTAAAATGCAACTTCCTTTCCCATGACAATGCTCTGAGCTAAGCCTCAGATCGTAAAGGTAAACAATCCGCGCAAGTACAGTCTTGATCTCCATCCGTGACATGTTCTGTGCAATACAGGACCTGGACCCGGCGCCCCAGGCGTGAAAAGCGGAGTTGGCTATTTTGACCTCTTCTTCAGTTCGGCCTTGTTCTGGGTCAACAATCCAGCGCTCCGGTCGATACTTTGACGCATCTGGAAAATATGACTCATTGCGATGGATAGAATAGACAGGCGTGCTAACTATTGTACCCTGTGGAAAGTGATTCATCCCGATTTGAATACCGCCTGGCAGGACTTCTCGAAGAAGGTTTAACGAGACTGAAGGGCCCAATCTGAGAGCCTCTTTAATGCAAGAACTTAGATATTGGCAGGAATCAAGTTGAGGCCCTGGGATAATATCTTCTTCCTCTGAAAAGCATTCTCGGACCTCTTTTGATAACCTTCTCAGAGCCTCGTGATTGTGAAGTAGATAAAATAGGACACAACTCATCGCCGTTGCGGTCGTATCGGTTCCTAGCATGGTTAGTTCAAAGCCAAACACCACTGCGAAAGAAGTACATACCTGTTAGAACAAGTCCTTGTATCTCAGTCCTAATCTCTTCATCGCTCAGCCCCCTCTGTGCCCCTGAGGATTTTGTTTTCGTCAAATAACTGAAGAAGTCCACATTGTCACTGTTTTCGCCTAATTTTTGTCTTGACGTGAACTTTCTTGTAGCCAGCGCGTGGAATGCCATGGCCTTAGAGAGCACGGGTATTAATAGAATTCGATCGAGACCCAACCGCCACAGTAGAGGCTGGAAAAAGCACTTTGGAAAATGAGCTTAGTTTTATTTGGTTAGAGCAGGATCACGTACAAGAGAGGTTCGCCAATTGATGACAGCAAAAGTGTCAGGTATGTGATGTAATTCGGAGGATTGAAGCATGTTGAATGGTTCCCCATAACAAAGACTGCTCATGATGTCAAAGGTAAGAAATTTGCAGTAGTTTCCCATATCAACTGGCGAACTCCATAAATCAGCAGCCTCCAATGACTCTGAAGATAGAGCGACGTTCTTATATAGGACTTTGGTGAAGCGGCGTATTTGTGTCAGAATAGACTCCTCAAAATTCCTCAAGGCTTGTTCGGAAAAGGCCGGTTGTAAAAGCCTTCTCCTATGAAAATGAGTATGCCGACTCGTTGTGCTTAACAGAGTTTCTGTGGGAGGATTTGTGCTTAGAGTAGCATAAACCTCAACCTTCTTCACGTTTGCTCGAACCCCGTGGATTTCCTTCAGTGCAAATCTTGAATTGAATGACACGGAATTGGGGCCATAACGAATCACCTCTCCTATTCCCATGTCAGCTCTATCTTGAAGGAGCACGTATTTGTTTGCCCTTTGTACCGTATTTTTGATGCCATTCAAAGATCTTTATATGGAAGTCGCCTCTCCATACATAATAGACAGCCGCAAAATTTGTGCATTTTGCAAGGATGGGACCTGGGTATTTTGACAGAGGGTGAAGGAAGATGCGGTAAATGACGACGATAGAGATCTAAAATGAACGTTAACATAGTGCTATTTATATTAATAAATGACCCATGTTACAAATATGAATGGTCCAAGGAGCATTAGCGGAGAATACGGGTTGAAATTTGACAAGAGGGACATATTGGGAATGTGTAATGTGCCAAAAGCTCGTGGAATCATTTTCGATGTTATTGATATCTGCGGATTATGGAGAGCTAAGAAAGGGTTTCAAAAGAAAAAAGAAAGAAAAAATAGATCCGACCTTTATTTCCACATACTTGCGGTGTGTCGGTTCGTGGCCGGTTCAAACCGCTTACATCGATGAGAAGCACGCTCGCGGTGCTGACTCGCAAATTCGTGAATGTCCCTGTCGGACCGAATGGTCAACATGCCAGAATCAGTGACACGTATTCGATCCTGTTTAAGAGTCCTCGCACTTCTATCCAGTTGATCTTGTTAGAATTAGTTGGGCGTGGATCATGGTTACCGCCAAAATTGGTTACACCAAGATGAGCAAAACAAATGCCAAGGCCAATACGTGGCGTTCCATATGCGAAAGAGGGCGATCGAAGCCCGCCCTAGCTGGCTAAGCAGGGTTCATTCAGCTACTAAATGCCGAAAAGTGACACGCGAGTCGTATGAGCGTGGTAGTGACCATTCTACCGGGTATTCTACCCGACTTGTTAGTGAGACACTATTCCTCCTACATGAACTAGTTTGTGAATATTTTGTGAATTCTCTTGTTACGCATCATGGAATCGCCGGGACTTTTGCTTAAACTTTAGTTGAAAGGTGGTGGCTAAATGAAATCCTACTAGTATTGTAGCTTGCAGTTGTAGATTGCCTCCGTTAGTGTTACATTGCTCTTTTGCACTTTTCTCCTCTGGCAATGAGATTTTAGATACCTGCTGATTACGTAGGCCCACTGACTACTTTGCCGGTTATGATCGTTGCTGCACATCATACCGCATTGAGCCCGGCTATTTGGGAAATGTCTCACTAATAAGTTTAGACCCATCTGGATTCTATGGAACCGAGGAATAGCTTCACCGGTATAATGTCATAGGTGTGTTCAATGGCGGTATCTTCATTGCCATGCCTGTCTTACTCTTGGTTATCGTTTAACCATGTCTAGGATGTCCGCATCACACTATGAACGCTAATCAAGTGATGATGCGTTTTCCTACACTTTTTTATACGTACCACTCTAAAGAAACCAGAATAGCGTTTGCTAGAGTCGGTCCGAATTCTTGTTCTCTAGACCAGGGAGGAACGTGTTCACCGCTCCATGGTTCTCACAACCAAATCATGCGTGCCTAATTTCCTAGGCCATCACTCAGAGAAGTCATTATCAAATGGGGAAGAAATAATCAACATGTTAAATCCACATTTTCCCCTTTGCATTGGTTGAAAATTCCCCACAAACGTAAAGCAGAAATCCACCTGCTATCAATCACATCAAACACACCTTTGCGCGTATACTCCTTATCTGCGGAGTCTCTTGTCGCCGCCATGACCTCTTCAGCTCCACCCAACTTTTCTGACTTGGTATCGGTGCAAGCCACGGCACCAGCAAAATTCAGGAGCTGCTTCCCTCCACTCAAGGTCGAGTTCTTCGCCACGATTGTGTATGGAGGGTCACCAATCGGCACTGCAATTCAAGCAGCCTACCAAACGGTTCAGCCGGGATTCTATTTATACTCTGCTACCGGAATCTTTTTGGGACCAATTTTGACTGATCAGAATCTGGAGCTGTCGGTGCGCCAGCTCCGCAATGCCAGAACCTTGGCTACGAGGGAGGTGGAAGTCAGGCAAGATGGAAGCAGCAGCCCAAGCTTAGTCCTTCTGGCAGATTTCCACAAAATAGAGTCATCTTCTAGCCTCGTGTACTCGTCGCCACCCAGCAAGACATACTCATCTCCCGAGGAAAGTATTGATTTCAAAGAGATAGTGTCAGAACTATCGCAGAAGGGCTCAGGTCGGAAAGATTCAATGGCAGGCTATGACTGCCAGGGCCTCGCTCTGTCAGAGTATTTTGATATACGTCTGGCCCCCGAGGGAGTCTTTGCAGAAAATCTCATGGCGGTATTGGAAGGCACCAGGACGATCCAGGATGAAGTTCCAATTCCCGAAAAGAGGTCAGCAGATTGGCTTCGCTGTAAATCTCCGCTGGAAAAGGTGTCGGATCAATATGCAGCGTTAGGATTCATCGTGTATAGGTTTATGGATTTGATGCCACTGATTCATGGCGGGATCCCACCTTGTGACACAAAAGGAGGCGTTGCCCTTGAATTTTCTCTGCGAACATTCGCATCTGAGGTGAATTTGAATGAGTGGCACTTGAGAGAGCTGAAGACCACCGCTGCAGATGACTCTAGGTCATTCGTTGACGCGCAGCTCTGGAATAGGTCCGGCAAATTGATTGCGAGTATGACAATGCAATCCATGCCCAGGGTCAAGCGTGCCGCGAAAGCATCACTCTAAACTGGAAAGATTCTGTTGAATACTGCATGTGAGTCAGGATGCCATGAGATTTGAGCTCATGATCGTGTAAATATTTGAAGTGGGTGACAGGAAAAGGAAGCAGCGTGCCGATATTTGGGTCGGGTAAAAACAAATATATGCATTAGCATCAGAGGCATATTTAATTATCTATTGTTAATTGTATTATGTTATTCAATTTTCAGCCTTTGCAGGCGAACCCCGTGCACACTGCTCAAAGATCCTCTGCCTCTCGGCCTGAAGCCTTGCCCTGCTATCCTCAAGCTCCTTCTCGGCATCTTTCACCGACTGAGACACAGTGGCCAACGTCTCCTCCGACTTCTGCTTTCGGTTCAAAACAGCCCTTGCAAAGGTCTGCACCTCAGCCTCTGCCCGCTTGATCTCCTGGTGGAACTGCAAGTCTGTGCTGAGGCTGTCGAAGAGGATATCCCGCAGAACGTGCCCGTGGTTGAATTTGACCTCTGGAAGGTCAGTAATGTTGGCGCTCTGCGCAGCGTGGAGGGCTTCTCGGTGTGCCAGGTCAGCCTGCGTTAAACAGCTGCGCTCCATGGCATCGGCGAAATTCGAGCCGCTCCACATATCCATTCGGGAGGCACTGCGAGCCTGCTTCATATGCGAGATTGCCAAGTCTGCGCTTTTGGAGCTCTTCTCAAGAGCCGCAATCGTCCGGACTAGCTCCTCGTGCTTCATTCGGAGATCATGGTAGTTTTGGCGTGCATTCATGTTCGTCAGCTCGAACCCATCTTCGTGTGGGAAATCTGCCGTCGCTCCCTGAAAGATGGCGTTGTAAAGATTATCCAGCTCGTGCTGGGCGGTTTCGTGAACCTTGTCAACCGCCTGCAGGTCTGCCTCGACCTTGCGAGCATCCTCGAGCTGCTTCTTGAGACCGTTATTGAAGACTGTGGTTTGGTGCAGCTCCTGAAGGACATCCATATACTCCTGTTCCTCCTTTGCGGCCTTGGCCTCGAATTTCTCGGCTTTCCCCGTGGCCTTGGAGAAGAAGCGACGAACGGTGCTGTCGCGGTATTTCTCGTGGTCTGCAAGCTCAGAAACGCGCTTCTTCTCGAGCTCCTCAAGCTTGGCATCGTTCTGCTCGATCTCAGAGACTAAGTCGGCGATCCAGCGGACATGGCCCTTCAAGGCAGGTCCGGCGTGGTCGGTTTTCGCAAGAGTAGAGAGGAGCTCTACGTTCCTCGCCGATGCCTGTTGAATCTGTTGTTCAATGGCAGACATTTTGATGCAGTGTTCAGGTCCGGAGGGTTGAGAGGAAAATTAATCTCCAAAGATTTAGCGAGTAGGAATTCTTCTTGGATGCTCTGCAATAATTGGCGCCTTGGAGCAAAGAGACCTGTCACGCTCCTTTTATGGCTTTGCAACCCCTGCGATACTGGGCCCCCAGTGGCCCCAATGACAACCAACACGAGGCAAAAGACACGCCCGAGATTGAAGGTCGGCAGCTATGCGATCCACGGGTCCCCGTATTTTAGACGTGATTGGCTGCAGGGCATCAATCAACCTTGAAGGCGAAGCATAAACCCACTAAGGCCGGACCAAAGACACTCAGCCTTGCGGAGAGTTATGGATCTCTATCATTTCGGGTGTTGACGTGCAAGGGTTATTATTGGTCCAAAGGTCCCCGAGTTTGTCTATAATTTGGGATCCTGAGCACTTTTCGGGATCCACTCCAATGCGACGTTTCACGGGCCTCCAGTTGGCATCAAAGCGGGGCGTGGTCGAAAACTTTGGAGGGAATGCGGCGCCGCACAGGCGATTTGGTCGGCTTCCCGCAACCAGTGCGAAGGCGCGATTCAAATTACGAATAACGACGTCAGTTTTAAAGAATATACCTGAGGATAAAGTAAATTAAACTGTTTTATGTTGCCTTTAGCTATTGCTACTCGACTTCTTTCACTTTCTTTGGCTCCGGGTATCAAAGGTCAAAAGATCAGATTCTCATGAGACTGAAGAATGAGTCCTTGAAAGTGTACAAAGTAACAAGTCAGCTGTTTTATTTGCGCTTAATTTATGTACATTGTCAATTCTGTTACTGCTATTATTTGATTGGTTTCTTTGTACCTGTATGTGCGCTTGGGCTCGGAGTGTCACCTAGACACACATTGCTCCCGAACCAAAACCCAACACCACCTCCCCCTTCATCTTCTTTTGCACCATGGAAAGCAGCACGTCCTATCTCTGGGATTTGTATTTTCTCTATAATTCAACTTAGGGGAGGCGTCGGGTGAGGGCTCCTCTGTATGTTGTGATCGAGTTTGGTTTGTCTCCTCCGTGAGATCGCCAGCTCCAAGCATGGTCTTGATATTTTGAATATCAAACACACTACCCTTGAACGCATAGAGTTGTTACCCGAGTCTACTTTCCGAGTAATGTTGACAAAACCCCGTCTGCTTCCACAAGAATGCATACCTTTTCAAATCGGGACTTTTCGTCCAAATCCCTTCTAAAATAGTCTGATGATGGCGACATCACCAATCCATTGGCGTATATCCGAGCCCGTCTTTGGCGTTTACATTCGCGCCAAGATCCAACAGTCTTATTGCACAGGTTGGATTAGCGACGTGCAGATCCTTGACCCCGGACTATTTGCCTTGTTCATAGTCGAGACTTGTGTGGCCGCATAGTGTCAAGTTGGTATTTCCACAAACTAAGGTGCGTCGCAATACATCATTTCTATTCTCTAATTTGCAGAGATCCGACACCTTCCTGTACCCATCGAACTTCCTTGTATGGTTTTACAATTAAACCAAACGCAACTTGATATCCATTTATGTAGAGGTCCCATAATAAGACGAAGCAAGGCTCAACATCGCTAATATTTCCACGCATGAGGTCATGAACTAGAACCAGTTCTCCCATTCGGCATCCACCGCTCTACCTATCGCAAGCAATTGCTGAGTATCTTGCCACGTATCTCCCGTAGGCCGAAAGCTCGCGACGCTATTATTCTGCCTGGCCAAAGCTTGCGCATCTGCTGAAGCCTGCGCCGCATTCGCCCCAGCCGCCGTCAAGTAGCCGTATCCGACTGTCGAGTTGCCAAACCTCTGCCCGTAGTCGGTTGCGGAGGCCTCTGCGACCGACCCACCGATGCGCATAATGGTTGCGTTGGTGTTGGCCGTCAGCTGGTTCATCAAGTTGATGGACGCCATCTGGCCCTGGAGGTCGATGGCATTCTTCTGCTGCTGTTGCCGCGCGGCTTGCTGGTTGCACAAGTCGCTGACCGCTTTGCGGCGCACGGCGACCTCCTCTCGCATGGCCCAGAAGCGCGCAAACTGCAAAAAGTCATTCTTCTCGCAGGCGTCCCGGAGCTCGTCGCGCGATCTTCTGCCTGGCGTGCAGCATGTCAAGCCCCCCGGAAGCTCGCTGCGGACCTTCTCCGTCATGTCATGGCCCATGAACGATTCCAGCGGTGTGTCCTTGACGTAGTCGATGTAGCATTCCTCGCAGACGCGAATACCAAGCTTCAACTCGTCACCCTCGCACGCGAGATGATTTCCGTACCATTTCCTACCGCTGGCAGCTTTGATGTTGCGTTTGTTAGAGGCGCAGGGAGGCGGTAGAGTGGAAATATACTCTGCAACATGATGGAAGCCGTAAAAGGTTCCGTGCCAGTCATATCCGTGGGCAAGCCACATGAGGAGCACCCTTCCGCGCCAGGCGAGCGTGTCTTCAAACGCCTTTGGCTCGCTTATATCAGCATCTGGCCTGGTTGTCGCTGGGAGGAAGCACATGCGGACGACTCCTGGCCGAAGCGGGCGGTTGATTGGCGAGAAGAGGTGGCCAGCTCCAAAGAGTTCAACAGCGGCGCAGTAATGCATGGGACACACCTCGATGGAGGGATGCTCGGTGACGCAGTACCACTGGTTTAATGCTGCGTCTTGGCCCTGCAGTTCCTCTTCGTCGACGCCTTTGATGGCGCAGCACTGTGCAAAAGTGTTGCGGCCAACCACGCAGCGTCGCCACACTTGGGGGTTGCCTGCTCGAATTGCGACCTTCATGGCAAATGATTCGGCAGCACCAGCAAGGTCACAAGGCAATTTGGAACCGAAGTGGATCTCGAGTCGTTGATTGAAATGGGGCTCCATGTTGGTCCCGAGAACTTTATCCCAGAAGCATGCCTCGCAAAAAACGCCCGTCTCTCCGTTGGGGGGCTGGTAGCCATAACTGGGATCGAGAGTATCTATTGGAGCGATGGCAACACCAGGGCCGGGGCAAGGTCGCAGCGAGTTCCTCTGCTCGCATGCTTTGGAGAAGCGCTTGTAGTCTGGGCGCCGGGACTCCAATTCGGAAACCAAGGTGCGGTAGAGATATCCTCGAGAACCAATATCGCAGTACCAGTTAGAGGCCGGCGCCATCAAACCTAGTTCCCGTTCAAACGGCGTGTGGCGAATGAACCATTCATAACACATGGTGCAGGCTCCGAAGCCATCACCCCTCTTGGACTCGTAATATGCTGTATCACTCTCTATGATGGACCCGGAGCAAGACGGAAGCGTAATCATGTACTTGGTTTGCTGGAGGAGCGGCATAACGGAGCCCTGTGGAGCGGCCTGCTGATAAAACACTTGTCTGACCGAGGGCATCGCAAAATCGCAGTAGAGCTTCTCAAAGCTTGCTTGAGGGGCTTCGGCTGCTGCCGCAGTCTTTTGCCGGGGCTCGAAATTACTGGCAAGATTTGGATACGGCGCGACGTATGCATTGAAGCAGATGCTACAAACAGCAAAGCTGTCCTTGCCCAGGGCAGGTTGCACTTGGGAACGGACATGAGGCTTGAAGATATAGAATTGCACCATGTCCACAAGAGCAGGTTCATGGCGGGGACAGCTGACGGCATTTGGCGGAGGCGCTGGTTTTGCAATACCGTCTGTTGCCGCTGGCACGGGCGGTGCCGCAGGCTGGATTGCTTCTGTAGTTAGCGGGGCAGTTGCGGGAGGTGCAGTGGCATGAGTCGGTGGCGGGGCTGAACCAGGGGGCGAATAGTGGCTAGCTGGTGGAGCTTCAGGCTTTGCCAACGGCGGAGGGGACTGGATTGATTGAGGTGAGTAGGGCGCCTGCGAACCAGCACCTGGCAGCGCCTGTTGCAGGGAATTCATGTCAAAGGACTGCGTCGGCGGTGTTGGGGGGCCTGGTGGTTGCTGATACTGGTGCTGCTGGGGCGGCGGGTTCTGTGGGTAGTTGGACGCCGGTGGTGGTTGCTGGTAACCATAATGCTGGGGCTGCGAATACCCGTGCTGAGGAGGTGTTGGCTGGGCGGGACTGGGATTTGGCTGTTGATAGCCTGGTTGCGCTGGCTGGTGTGAATATCCATGTTGCGGGTGCTGCTGTGGATATTGTTGTGGGTGCTGCTGTGGGTGTTGCTGTGTATGTTGCTGTGGTTGCTGATGCGCTTGTTGTGGTGGTTGATATTGTGGTTGATAACCAGCCTGTCCTTGCTGGTAGTTGTATGGGGCCTGGTAGTGTTGTTGAGGCGGATGCTGCTGAGGCGGATGGGCCGGAGGCGGGTAGGTCTGGGGCGCCCCGTACGCTTGCGGTTGCTGATATCCAGCCTGGGGAGCATAAGCCTGCTGCCGCTTGTAGGTGTTGTACATGCCCTGTGCGTCCTGCACAGCGGCCTTCGCCTGGCTTTTTGCCTTTTTCAAGAAGTCCATCTTGTCTGTTGATAGAGATGGTATGAGGCTACGCGCGTTGCGCTCTCCCGGGAGCTAACTTGCCTTTATAGACAAAACATGGCTCCTTTCAGTCTGCCTCGTGGCAAAAATAGACACGACGAGATCTCGGGCTAGTTGTACGCCACAACTGCGCTATTGAAATTTTTGCGCTTCCATTGGTGCAGGGTACGACCTACAGCGAAAGAAGCAAGCTTGTGTTGGTTATCGCGTTCTAGAATTTAAGCTTGGTTGGGCAGTGGCGGAAACAACGTGGGGTTCCATCATCTGGGCTGGCACATGTGGTCAGCCGCATTCCTCAATGCAGCAAGAAATATCTCAGCTCCTATGTAGATAAATGGGTCACTTGAGTCAGGCTTTATCAGGAGTAGGATGTAACCCACCATGTTTTTGTGACGAGATTGACAAATGTCCGCTTCGTTCTGGCTAAAAGCCGGGTCGCTGGACCCCGATCGCGCGGGTTCAAATTTACCGCACAGCAAGTTTCTAGCATTGACCTTCCATTCAAGGTCAATGTCTTTCATACCAGTGGCGCTAGCCTCTCTGGTTCCCCACAAAATTGATCACTGAACTAGCAATAAAGGGTATTTCTAGGCGAGGCACCTATGCTTTTATATTTGTAGACACTGCTTACATCATATGTACAAAATACTACTGAGAATCGTGATCTACGGCAGATGAAAATAGAAGGCTAATATCTTTTCCCAAGCTCTAAAATCTTCTTTATTTATCAGTCGCAGCGTCGGCCCTTTTCCTAATGTTAAGCTTGTAGCCGATTGGCGGCGGCGAGACATAGCTCAACCAAGGGTTCTGAGGTCGGGGCTTCGCATCTGGCTTGATGTCATAGCGCAAAACAACCTGGGCAAGGAGCAGCTTCATGATGTGGTTGGCAAAGAATCGACCAGCGCTGGATCAAGGTTAGCATGAAATGTCAAAAGGTAAATTTCGCTGGTTACTTACCAGGCATATTTACCATGGCTAAATGCCAGATAAGTTTCGTTAGTTGTGGGGAAGTTGAGTCCAGTCAACTTCTCAGACTCCTTTCCTCGGGAGAAACGGAAGGCATCGAAGCTGAATGGGTCTCCGGGATAAATGTCATTGTCGTGATGCACGCCGTAGCTGCCGACTCCAATCTTTGCTCCGTAGGGGATGTGCTCTCCAGAGGGCAGCTTGACACCATCCTTGGCCACAACTACCTTGATCACGCCGTGGGCGAATCCCCAAAGGCGTAGACTCTCAGTCAAAACACTATCCATCTTTGGGAGCTTTGCGACCTCGGCTCGCGACCATCGAGCTGAGGCTGGCTCAATGCTTGCGGCTCCGGCAGCCTCTTCTCGAAGCTGCTGTTGGATATCAAGGCTGTCTGGCGCGTGGGCAATGTCAATGAGTGTGTTCTCGATGGTGATGGCTTGAACCTGAATGGCAGCCCAGTTTAGAATGGACAAAAGCTTGACTGTATGGCTCTGGGCACGACAGGGGTCGTCGTTGCGACGGTACGCCTCCCGCATGAGTCGCGACAGCAAATCACTGGGCTCCTCGGGGTCTTTGAAGTCGCCATCAGCTCCCTTTTCGCCTGGGCCAAACTTGCTTGCGCGCTCTCTGATGATGGGATTGACACGATCGGCCTGACGCCCGAACTGCAACCAGTCATATCTCGCCAAGATGGGTCCAAACAGCGGGCGCAGGGTCTTGGGAGTGAGTTGAATGAGGAGGGCTTCGATCAGAATGAACTTTGCAAAGCGGCTAGTGCTGGCAATATAGGCTCGGTCTCGGCAGAGTGGCAGACCGACGTATACGCGGCTGACCACGCGTCCCATGACTTCAAGCATGACATCCAAAAGGTCAACCTCTTTCCAGTTCTCTGTATCATTACCCCAGAGATCATTGAGCGAGCACTCAATCTCATCAATGATCTCATCCGTCTTGTTGTTCAGCTCTTTGGTCATGTCCTTGATCAGGTTCACCACAAAGGTCCACTCGGAATCACTAGCTGCAACACAGTTCAAAAATGTGTGGTCCGCCGCAAGAAATTCATTGTTGCTCTCGCGCTGGTTCAGCACTGTGGCAGGCTGCTTGGTAAGCCATGTGAATTGGTCTCTGGGCAGAATGACTTGGTGTCCAGTAAAAATGTCTGGGAGAATATAGGGGCGCCCTTCTTTGGTGTGCTTTGAATTGTCAGCCTTCCTTCGATACCATCAGCATTGGATCATTCGTCTTACATCCTGATGTCCGTCCCAAAGTAGTGAATCTACACTGAAAACACTCTTCATGGAAGATCGACCTCTGGACAAGAAACTGCCATTGGAACCAGCAAAGGAAAGGCTTTTCGGCAAGCCTTGATATGAGAATACGCGATACCAGATATAGTAAAGCGTGCCAAAAAGGCAGATCAAGGGGAGGAGAAGAATCAACATCTTGGAGATGGAATTGTGCTGGGTACTGGTGATTATCTTCAAATTTTCTTGCCTCGACAGCTGGTACAACAAGCCTAACTTATATAAGTGTCGACAACCTCGCCTTGAGGCATACTAATCGCAGTTTTTTCTATTAATGATCTTTTGTTTCTATTTCCCAGACGCAGATAACTAACTGCGGGTAAGCATGACGCGTTTGGTGTTCAACGATTCACCATGACCAAAAGGCCCTGTTAGACACATTGCAGGCGCCATCATTGGCTGTGTCGGACTGCAAAGCCCCAAGCACACTAGTCAGAAAATGGAATAGCCTTGCGAGTTGCATCGCCCAAATCCTTCACAGGTGAACCTGAAGCGAGAAGCCTCACCAACTTTACCGTACACATGAAGGAGGCGCACGAATTGGGTTGCAAAGAAAGCCAGCCATTTGGCACTTCCTGGCCGTATACCCGTCAGTACCGCATCTTTATTGGCCCACAGTGGGGTGCTTCCATTTCTTGCCTGTTGAATACCTTTCGTTTATTCAACCCATCTCGGCAAGATGGTTTTTCTTCTCGAAAAAAGATGCAAGATTTTCCACTCATTGCCACGTAACGACCCAAAAGGCTAAGAACCAAGTTCATATCCCTAATAGAACCGCAGAATACCTGCATAGAGAACTGCTTTATTTCTCACTACATACGCTCAAAACTCCTGGGGGCCGTGTTGTCAGAAAAGACGCCATGATGTCATGATGATCACTCTCAATACCGAATCATTCACCAAAGCTCCAAGTGAAACACTGACGATCACTGTGCCTTGCGAAGCATTATTTTTAGCTTGGGCTGTTTCTCATGTCAAAGCTGCGGCCTTTTTTTCCCCTATCGGCGGTTAAAATCCAGATGAGGCTAAATCTGCCGCCAAGGATGCGGCTCTGAGGCTGTAAGAGCAAACTGGGTCTGGTCAGGGATCAGAAGCCAAGCACGGGTAGGGCTAAAAGGACCTTTGATCGAGCTACCGGAGTCTCTCGCATAAAAAAAAAAGCGGGATACTGTCCTGGATCCACCAACCTTGCAACTCAGCTGAATGATGACTACGAACAAGCGCTCATAGGCTCTGGGCCAATCCTGAGGTTTGGCGATGAGGTGAGCACCAAGATACAGGATACGAATAACACGGTGACGTGTGCGCATGCAAGGTACGGTGGATCTAGAAGAGCCATTTAATTAAACCTCATGAACGCGTCGGTTCCTAGGTCAAGGTATCTGCATAGATGCAATGCAACGCGCCCGTTCGATGATGAATAGAGTAATGACCGAATCATTCGCAATATCTTTTGCCAAAATTGCTTTTTTTCGCAGGCAAGGAAAAATATGCCATTCGGATTTGTGATCTCTTCGTCAACCAGGAGTCCTGGAGGACTAGGTCCGACGTATGCAGCCCACATTTCTCAACCCACTTCCCGTAGCTCCTGTGCCGGATTTCCGGTTGGCGCCTTTGAGCGAGGAAACGATGGAAGCCCTGCAGATCCATTTGGCCGACACAGCCAACAGATGCGGTAGCTACTCCTATCTTCAAGTATGCTGCATTGAGAGCAAAAAGTACCACGATCATCCTTGGCCAGCCTGCATCAACTCGAGTTGATGCATGCAACAGATACGAGTTCCCTTTATTTTTATCTCCAGCAGAGCGTTTTCCCGCAGACTTGGTAGCTTTGATTTAAAGATGGTTCATCATCATGCGCAGTCAGTACCAAGGAGTATGTGCAAGAGTGTTAATTGGACCGAATTGATCAGTCGAATAATTCCTATCAGGATTACGCTTGAAAGATAGACGGGAGGTGACACACCTCTCACTGTTTGTATTAAGGCTTCATCCACCACACTTCAGGATCAACGTAGATCAGTCACACCAAAAATGATGTTAGCTCTGGAAATCCATTTTTAGCAGCTGAGAAGAAATCACTCGGTCGTGCACAGCTCTGCCACAAATCCACAAATCCTTCAGCTTCGTTATTTGCCACCAGCATTTGGCACGTGCGGAAGGAAGCTGCCGGCGGGCCACAAAAAGAGACGCAGTCAGCTTGTCAGCATGCAGATGGCACACACGCAATACCGTGAGGGTCGCTTACACGGCCTCGGCAGGGCCCTTGCAGTAGCCGTTGAGCCGGTAATAGGATCCCTGTCTATAGTCCGTAAACTGATGCGACCACAACCTCTTGAAATACACGGTAGAAGTATTGGGTGGCATTCTGTTCTTCTTGTTGATTCGTAACACCTCAGCTCCTCCAGAATGGGCGAGAGATCAACATCACCTCCTATTTCCGCATTTCCTCATTCAATACTGAAAACTACTGAGATCACCATGGAGTTTGAAGCACCATCAATTCAACAGCCAAATGAGTTTCCTCCTGCGCCCCCAGTAATCAACAAATTGATACAGGATGTCTTCCAGGAGCAAGTCCTCACTCGCCCTGATTCACCAGCAATTTGCGCATGGGATGGCTACTATACGTACAAGAAGCTTGACCAGCTTTCGTCGTATCTTGCCGCTCAACTGTCCCTGCGCCAAGTTGGTCCTAATGTCATTGTCCCGATTCTCTGTGAGAAGTCGGCCACTGCCGTTATCTGCATGCTGGCTGTCTGCAAGGCTGGCGGGGCTTTTACTGCGCTCGACGTATCACATCCTGACGAGAGGTTGGCTGAGATTATTTGCGACACAAAAGCCACTCTGCTCTTAGCTTCTGCTAGCCAGAGCCAGCGATTCTCCAAAATCTCAGGTCTCGATATCATCGAGGTTTCGAATGAAACATTGTCATGCATCACCTCTCCACAAGAACCTCCGGTTCCTCATGGCAGTGCTTCACCAGATGATCTCATGTATGTCATCTTTACTTCAGGTAGTACAGGCCGACCAAAAGGCGTCATGATTGAGCACCGTGCATTTGTGACAAGTGTTCTGGCATTCGGCCCGGACCAAGGTATCAGCAGAAAGTCACGAGTGATGCAGTTTTCTTCGTACGCGTTCGACATGTCGATCATGGAAATCTTTACGACGCTAGTTCTCGGCGGTTGCTTGTGCGTTCCAACCGATGAAGAACGCTTTGGTGGAATCACAGACTTCGTGAACAAGGCCGGCGTGAATACAGTCATGTTGACACCCTCATACGCTAAGCTGTTAGATCCTTCCTCCATGCCCAGCCTACAAAGCCTGATTGCCGGCGGGGAAGCTGTACCTAGCGACCTACTCGAAGCTTGGAGTAGACATGTCAAAGTATACATTGCATACGGCCCTACTGAAGCATCCATTCAAGCTGCGGGCATAGAGGTTTCTTCACCAGGCAGAGCCATGACGGCAGTAACCGGCTTGATTGGGCGTGCAACCGGCTGCAACCTTTGGATTGTAAAAGAAGATAATCACAATGAGCTGGTACCCGAAGGTGAAACCGGTGAGCTTCTCATCGAGGGCTACACCCTAGCTCGTGGCTATTTGGGTGATGAATCAAAGACAAAAGAAGGATTTGTAGACTTTGCAGCTGGCCCAGAGATTCGAAGAGCATACAAAACAGGCGACTTGGTCCGTCGCTCGAAGGACGGTACGATTGTGTTCATCGGTCGCAAGGACACCCAAGTCAAAGTCCAAGGCATCCGATTCGAAACAACTGAGATTGAGGCGCGCTTGTCTGAATCCCAGACTTTACAGCCAACTTCTAAATTTTGTGTGGACAAAGTACAACTTTTATCTTCGGAAAGTGCATGCCTCGCAACATTCATCAGCAGCTCGATCAAGGTTTCTGGAGGCGAGTCACCTCAGGTCTGCTGGGACCAAGTGGATGATATCTTGTCCAAGGTGCCAAAGGTTAGGGAGAGTCTCGCAAAGGTTCTCCCCGCGCCTTTGATACCATCGCTGTATATACCGGTCACCTTCATTCCACTATCCTCGTCTGCCAAGACAGATCGCAAGCTGTTGAAGCAACTCGCGAGTGGCCTGAGCGAAAGGGATATCCAAAAGCTTCAAGGGTCAAACAGCTCTCAAAGTACGACCAGACCTTTGTCTGAAAACGAATCCATTTTGCGTGAGCTATGGGCCCTCGTCCTCGGCCGAAAACCAGACTCGATAGGGCCCGAAGATAGCTTCATCTACTTGGGTGGCGATTCAGTCACGAGCATCAAGCTGGTTTCAGCTGCCAGGAATCGTGGAGTCCATCTCACTTCATCATTGATTCTCTCGAATCCAGCCCTGAGTGATCAAGCGAAGCAAATAAAGACTAGTGAAACCTCGAGCAAGCACCATCAAGTTGAACCTTTTGCCCTTCTAGGCGGTGCTTCCGCGCAAACACAGGCAACAGCTGCTGCCATCTGCAAGCTTCAGCCAGATGATATTGAGGACGTTTTCCCCATGACCATGAACCAAATGCGCTGGTACGGAAAGACTTTGGTCAAGCCTGACGCCATGGTTGATCAACACCACTTCCGGTTTCCCTCTGATGTTGACCTTGACAAATTCATATCAGCTCTCAACTCTACTGTGGAGGCTGCAGAGCTACTACGCGCAAGAGTTGTTCCCGACCCCAACAGGAAGTTGCTGCAAGCAATTATCAAGTTTAAGCCCGTCCAGCCTGTTATTCTCAATGACACTCTTGATGTGTATTTGAAGCAGGACCTGGAAGTGCCTATGGGATTCGGGTGTCCTTTAAGCCGTTACGCAATTCTAAACAACGCAGACTCTTCGGAGCAGATCTTTGTGTGGACAATTCACCACGCCATATACGACGGATACTCCCTCTCCATGCTTCTCCATATGATGGACGAGTTTTACCAGGGCCTGAAGCCAGCACCTCTTACGCCATTCAGCCGCTACGTGAAAGGACCAAGCGAGCATGAACTTGCACTAGGCGAGAAATTCTGGGCAACTCACCTGATTGGCTCATCTTGGGCCAAGTTTCCCGCTCTTCCACCCGCTGACCAGAGAGTTGCCCCTGCTATGGCGCAGTTTCTGAAGACCTTGAAGATGCCCTCTCAGCGAGCCACATCTACGACAGCACACGTCACAACTGCCAGCATCATCCGCGTAGCTTACGCTGCCGCGATGTCAACATACTCTGCAGATGCCTCTGATGTTCTCTTCCTAGAATCACTTGGAGGCCGAAATTCTAGTCTTCCTGGTATCGAGCGAGTTGCTGGCCCAACACTTGTTACATGCGCAACAAGACTTCAGTTCCCTCCCTCCAAGTCCTGCCGCGATGTTTTGGCGGAGGCACAGGAATCTCTCATCAGGCGTATGAAGTTTGAAGACTTTCCGCTGGTCCGGCTTCTACCTCTTCTGCCTGCATTTGAGTTGCGTTCCATTCTCTTGGTTGAGGATGCCGAATTTCTCCTGACTGGAGCCGGTGACAAGCTATTTGCTAACGCAAATTCGGAGCTAAAATTAGAGGAGAGCGACGCAGTACCGATGCTGTTCCGCTGCAACATGCGTCAAAATGAGATCGATGTTGATGTTAGATACGATACACATGTAGTAGATGAACGGGGCATGGGAGAATTCGTGACGAGCTTTGAGATGTTCTTTACCGAACTGTCCCTCGGAGATCCGGAACGATGTTTTAGTGAAATTCGGCCTTGACAAATATCCGAGTGCGATGTTCGCCTCGCTAATCGGCGAGTGGGGAGCTAGTGGGGTGATAGTCGACCCACGGGTCCAACACAGCAATCACAGAAATACAATAAATTCAGAAAAAAAATCCCAATGTTGCACTGGAAGATCTCTTAGCTCGCTAATAGCGCCGTATGTAGAGCTGACCTGCAACCTGAAGCTATTCACGTGTTTATCGCCTCATTCGAAGCCTTCTCGATCTCGATCAACAACATCACTTGCCCTTTCATTGGCTGTTTTTTACGCTATAATTATGCGCAAACGCGCTTTGCACTGATTAAAAAAAAAAAAAAGCCGAGCCGCTGCAGGGTAAGCTGTGGGGCTTACAAGAGGCATCGTCGTTGGCCAAGTTGTGAATAGTGTCGCTGGCGGCTTACTTCACCGCCTACCTCCACGGCAGCCAGCCCAACGGTCCTTTTCATGAATCAACTCATCCTCTAGCACCCATCTAATGTTTGCGCTCCTCTGTACGGGTCGGGGAACCTACCTTTCGGCCTTTGTAGCGGGTTTCGCCATCGGGTCGCTGCTGGCAGCGCACCTGCCCATACAGCCGGTTAGGGTACCAACGAAGCGCAAGGGTGAGATTTTTTTTTTAGCCGCGAGCAGCCCGCCCTCATCTTTCCTTATAACTAACAAAGCCTCTATAGCTCAAAAGACTCAGTTTTCTCGTCACCTGGACCCCAAAGGATGGACGCACTGGGGGATGCAAATCACCGACGAGGAGCTCAGGAATGCGGAGCCCTTCTTCCCGCTGGAGCCCAACGCGAAGAGGATCTTGAGGGTGAACCCGACAACGGTGGTCAAGATGGGCGCCAACCTCAACATGACCGAGGTCGACAACATAGAATTCATCCGGGCTCACACCACCATCCCGGTCCCCAGGATAATGAACGCCTACCACAAGAAGGGCTTCGAGTACATCGTCATGGAGTACATTGACGGCGAGCAGCTGGAGATTGCCTGGCCCACCTTGTCGCCCGAGCAAAAGGAATCCATCTGCGCCGAGCTGCACGACTACATTGCCCAGATGCGCAAGATCCCGCCGCCGGGGAACTACATCGGCTCCGTGACGGGCGGCCGCATCGTCGACCGCCGCAACTCGCGCGTCGTCTTCGGGGGCCCCTTCAACGGCGAGGAGGAGTTTAACGAGTGGCAGCTGGACCAGGTCCACGAGGACGTCGCCCTGTGCAACCGCGAGGTCTACGCCAGGATGCACCGCACCGATCACCGCATCGTCTTCAGCCACTGCGACCTGGGATTCCACAACATCCTCGTCAAGGACGGCCGCATCGCCGCCATCCTCGACTGGGAGGACGCCGGCTGGTTCCCCGAGCACTGGGACTACTGCAAGTCGCAGCAGTTCTTTGCCGGCATCGACGAGCTGTTCCAGTTCTGCTGCCGCGCCTACGGCAGGCAGTACCCCAGCGAGCACTTGATGGATACTTGGTTTTTGAGAGAGGTCAAGACGGCCATTTGGTAATGGGTTTTTATACACCAAAAAAATATTAGGACTTTTTCATTATGGGTGTGGTTTCGGAGCAGCATTGGCGGTACCGGGAGGGCATCGGATTAGGAGTCAGCAGTTTGGTCACGGATTAGCGAGTTATTGATTATAGCTTTTCAACCTTTTAGTTTAGCAATCTGAATGCCAATATCTAGGTTTCTTTTTCGATTCTATGTACTGAGAAGTGATATCTTTCAATCAAGGTGGGACCTCGGGAAAATGAAGGACTGCGAATCAGGCCGCAGTGTCAGGGACACAACACGACAAAATAGCAACAAATATGGTCAAATTTCCGTATATGAAAGCGACTCTTGCCAAACCCATCTTTCATACAATTCCCACAGCCGTGCTTCCTCTCATGATCCGTTTTGTGGCGATAGATTGCCGTGTCCCAAGGCAAATTTGCCGATGTTTCGCATAGGTTGGGTTTTAGCGTCCTTCCCAGTGGTGGTCAAAGTCCACTTGGGACGCATTAGATGCCTAAATTCCATTGCTCGCAGGTCGACTATGGGGTAGCATGCTCAGCAACAGATCAGTTCTCTTTTTTTACTGGAAATGAGAATGACCCCAGAAAAAATACCGCCTGCTAATGGCTGAAGGAAATGCGGGAATAATTCACTTTGATCTCCTGCTCCACATGGTGAAATACGATGCGCTGGTGTATTCGACGCGAGTGCTGCCTTCGCAAAGAGGGCCCAGGCAACACCTTCCCCTCACTGCGTAACGTAACCTACTGACTAATTCGCCAATAGTCACCCAGCAATTGGTTCACTCGACGGCTTTTGGAGATAAGGCATGGAGATATTTTGTTGAGCGCGACGGACGCGGCGTTGCAGCCCGACAAGACGCGACGGGTGCCCAAGCTGAGGCGTGTGAGCCCGCGATGACCCCGTTAAAAGAATCACCCAGACACGACGACGAACCACCATCTGAACTATTCAGCGCTATTGGTCTCCTTGGAAACAATCCGCACGTGGCGGAACTTTTACATGCAAGTTCTGTTTCATCTGCCCTCGTCATCGTCACTCTCTCCTTTGCCAGCTCAGGGGCCCCACCAGGGCTCTAGCCCAATCTGGCGCTCCGAATGCTCACACGACGCGAAATGAGCTGACGAGCTGTCAAATCAGGGCGCGTAAGTCGCGTTCTTGTATTTGAGTCATCCACGACGTGGCATCCAAAGAAGACGGGCCACGACTATAGATCTCGATCCGACCATGCCCTGGGTCCGCCTGGGCCAGCAAATACCACATCACGTGTAAGTTGCTGCACTGCACGATTGTGATGTCTTAGATGGATGGTACTGCGATCCCGGCTGCAACTGGGTTGCATTGTAGATCACGTGTATGACTGCAGGTGAAGAGGGGTTGTTGTGAATTCACAATTGTACAGCCTTGTTGAGAAGGCCTTGACAACAAAGCACAATGGTATTGTCTTGCATAGCCCAGGTAGCTTCTCAGTGGTACTTATCCGCTCTCATGCATATCAAGTATATGTTCGTTCAGATTAAAATGCTCCCCACCTTGACCAAGCATACACTGGAGACCATCCTTCAAGGCGCTGTTTCTTCAGTAATATGGATTTGGTTACAGTTGAAGAGTCCACGCATTCGATCCTTGATAAAAAGCTGGCAATTTTGGACAACTATCCTCACAGTCCTATCACTTATCCTTGCTGCGATGGCGTTTTGGACCTCCCTTGACGCAACCCGCTATGCAAAATGGACAGCACAAAAGGACTTTATCATGTTGTGCATTGATGAGGTGCGCGAAATATGAAGTTTGTACAGCTATCGCCCTATATTTTAATACTAGTCTCAGGAAACCAAGCATCTCAGTCCCGATTGTGAAACTACTACAAACCGAAGTCTGCCAGCCCCACTTGGTTTCAGCAGCAGCTTCACGGCCAGAGACGCTTCTCACATTTGGGAAATCCAAGGCCTCAGTTCTGTACCAAATGCAAATGCTCGGACAGAAACTTTGTCACTGCAGGATTCAAAAAGTCTCCTAAAGGACATCAAACCCCTGGATCAACACCAATGTCAAAAGTTCGATAGCTACATGGACACCATTCTAAATTTGATCGGTGTTTCGCATGTCATAGTAAGGTGTAGTTTTTTTCTCCACAGAAGAGAGCCTACAACAAAAAGGTTGTGAGCGAGAACATAGTACTGAGTACCCGCTATAGGTTAGATGTATTCATATTTCGCCAGACAAGATCAACCACCCAATTCCCACGCCATATTCTTCCACTGCTGGTTATAGGCTGTTTCCAAAATATAGTCCATGCGTTCGTTTTCGCTTCCAGGATATGGTTGTGTGGGCAAATGGCTCCGGCTGCTTGCAAATCCGCCAACGCTGACCTCTTAAATGATGCTCGGCTTGATTCACTTGGGGTTGCTTCCTTCCGTGGCTTATCTCTCATGTTGAAATACACGTTGGAATTGTTCTTTTTCTGTACTCTGGGCTCATATATCAGCAAATTCTGCATATCCCTTCGCAAGATGATGCACAAACTTCGTCTCTGGCCAACATTTTCAACTCCAGTAAATGCCTCTATCACATTACTGCAAATTGCTGTGGTTGCTGTTCTATACACGACAGAAGAGGGGCTTTCTCTTAGAAGGATTCATTCTCTATCAGGATCCATATTTACTCTGAGCGCTCTTGCCAACTGGGAGGAATCAAAATGGATCAATGCCGCCGTGCAAGAGTTCACGATAAAATGTGTGAAAGGTTGTTTACTGGAACAGTCTAAGTTCATGCCTGATATTACTGCAGCTGAGGAAGGGATTATCCGTTACCAAAGTCTTTTGGGCACATCAGCAGTCATTTTCATGGCCTAATTGGCGGAAGCTACTTTGCTGGCAGGTTTACACATCGGTTTCGTTTTCTCAAGCCGGTTTCAGAATTGACAGTTGCTTAGCTTGTCGTTTAACTTAACAGCGTCCAGGGTTGTTCGGCGCCTAGATCGGTTGATCCACTCACCTGTTACATCCACAACCCTTGCCAGACGGGAGCCCCTGCATGGCTCAAAATTCCACCAATGGCGCTTATCAGCCCTGTCGCAAAGGGTATTTGACTTTTTCTTATTTTCCTCGCGAGGAGATGCGAGACTTTCGGAAAATTCAAGCGCGATGGGGCCGTTGCTTTTTTGAAGTGTTTCAACAAAAGAACCGAGGAGAACAGACGAAAAAGACAAATTGTTCAGACGATTGTTTGGTTTTTGCGCCGCGAGTATGATCGGCCGGGTGTATGATTGTCGTCGCAATCAAACATCAGTCGCCAAGGCGGTGGTATCCAGACTGGGCCTTTGTCCGAGGCCTGAGACGCCGTCCATCTCCACTTCCGGGGACGAGGATCGCCTGCCAGCCGCATGCCCAGCGGCAAGGCTCATGCACCTCAAACGCGCCCTGGCGAACCACACTTTACAACTGCGACAGGGTATTGGTTCCTCCTTGGGAAGAGACCCCGCGGCGACCGCCAGGCGGCTAGAAAACTCCTGTTTCAGACGCCGACCTGCTCGCGAGATTATGCCCGGTGCCGAGACCGTGGACGAGATTTCCCAGCAATTGCTGGCCAGCAGTGACAAGCCTGGCGTGATCCAGGGATCCATGACGGCGGCTTGATCAAGTCTTTAAAGAGCCACAACTTCCTCAATCATCCCAACTCTTGCTCTTCTCTCCATCCCATTCCCTTTCTTCGAGGTTCAGTTTCATCCGCTACAGCTGTCGCTGGCGTCATTCTTTTCTTTACTCTTCCAGAGTCCTTCATTCTTTGCATACCCTGGTGGTTGCTGTCTTTCCCTGTGATTTTCCATCCATAACGAATTCATATCCTTTCCTTCACAAACCCAACCAAAACCAGCCACCATGCGTCCCTCATTCTCTTCGCTCCTGGCCATCGCTGCCACCTTCCCCGCCGCTCTGGCCCACTACAACTTTGAGGCTCTCATTGTCAACGGCAACATCACGGATGCCTACGAATACGTCCGCCAGACGACCAACTCCAACTCTCCCATTGAGGATGTCACCTCGGACAACATGATCTGCAACCAGGGTGGTCTCGACTCGGACATCCGCGCCAAGACCAAGACGCACACCGTCTCCCCCGGTGACGAGGTTGGCTTCACCGTCAACGTCGAGATTGGCCACCCCGGCCCTCTCGCCGTCTACATGAGCAAGGCCCCCGATGGCACCGAGGCCTCTGACTACCTCGGCGCCGGCGACTGGTTCAAGGTCTACGAGCTCAGCACCAGCTCCATCACCGACGCTGGTCTCCAGTGGGCCACCTACGTCAACAACCAGGGCATCCACAACTTCACCTTCACCCTGCCCGACACCCTCGCTGCCGGAAACTACCTCATGCGCGCTGAGCACATTGGTCTCCACGGCGCCAGCACCAAGGGCGGTGCCCAGTTCTACATTGGCTGCGCCCAGCTCAAGGTCGAGGGATCCGGATCCGGCACGCCCACCGACACCGTCAGCATCCCCGGTCTGTACACTGGCGATGAGCCCGGTATCCTCATCAACATCTACTACCCCGTCCCCACCAACTACACTGCTCCCGGCCCCGCTGTCTGGCCCAAGTCTTGCGAGGACCACACTGCCAACCTTGCCGGACAGACCAGCGACGGTGACTGCACTGGCAGCGACTCTTCTGACACCGGCTCCGACTCTGGCAGCAGCAGCGCTCCCGCTGCCGGAACCCCCACTGCCACCTCTACTCCCGTTGCTACCGCCGACAGCGGCAGCGACACTGGCAGCGGCAGCGCTTCTACTGCTACCAGCGCCATCACCCCCGTTGCCGTCACCTCGGCTGCTTCCGCCGGCGAGGCCACTGCTGTTCAGTCCGAGGCCCCAGCTGCTACCTCCACCTCCAAGCCCAGCGCCTGCAAGGCCAAGCGCTCCAAGACGCGCCGTGCTCTCAAGCGCGATACCGCCGCCATCAAGAAGCGTGCCAACGCTGCCCTTCTCCCCCGAAGAATGTAAAGTCGGATAAGATAAAACGGTTTTGTAAAAAAAAGAGTTCTTTCGCAAGAACTTACTCCCCGAAGCAAAAGGGATATGTCTTCTTCTCTGTAAATAGTGGATAGCTTTGTAAATTACAATATTATCCTGGATACAACCAAGTCCATGTTCGTTCGGATCGTGTGCATGTTTTGAATGTGAAAGTGGTGGCTAGTGCGGGGTTGACATGTCCCTTCATAACATGATTTTACATTGATTTAATTAAGTGTGCTTCGAGTAAATTCGATCCAGCACGGCCGTTTTTGGCGAACAGGTACAATGATGTAGACAATGGATGGCTAGATGTCGACTTAAAATTTGTAGGCCAAGAACAATGTAAAAACTAGGCGCCAGAGGTGGTAATTATGATCTCCTTAGCCAAGCCACATGCAGCTGAACAACGCCTCTTTGTCAAGTTGATGGGCAATTTGGGTTATCCGAAAACCTCCCGACGGCTGCACCTCTTATCCCCGGTCGACGACGGACCCTTGAGGCCAGCGCTTGCCAATGATGTGGCAGTTGCAGCCACTCTGTGACATTGTCTTAAGCTTATTTGTGCAGCCTAGACAAACCACGTTATCGGCACTCGTGCCAGCATAGCCACCGCCCACTCATCAACTGTCTACACCGTAGGACGCAATGAAGGCGCTGCCAAGACGCTGTGGCGCTGTGCTAAGAGAATAGGCAACACAATTTTTTCAGCTTTATATTGAGGCCTCCCTGGCCTTTTCTGCTCATGTCGATTTCCTCTGTAAATAATTCAAATGAACACTGCCGATATTCATGTTGCCGTCATCGGCGCTGGTGAGTTGTATCAGTTGCGGCTGCGCTGAAAAATACTGACAGACTTAGGGCCCGCGGGCTTGGCAGCCATCAAGACGATGAAGGAGGAGGGCTTTCAGGCGACTGGCTTTGAGCGACGGCCAGAAGTCGGCGGTCTATGGGCTTATTCGGACAATCCCCAATACACTTCAGCTACGAGGACCACCAAGGCGCAGTTGAGCAAGTTTTTGGTAAATACCACACCATCCAAGCTTACAAATATTAAATGTCTAATATTGGAAGATGCCATTTACTGATTTTCCGATGCCCGATGGTAATACACCCGGTGATTGAACCGACTTCTGAGCGAGCTGACCAAATACATCAGACTTTCCTCGCCATTTAGACGCGGAGCATTTCGCAAAATACTACCAAAGCTACGCAGAACATTTCGACCTTTTGGGCAGCATAGTCTTCAACTCTACCGTTGAATCGCTGTCAAAAACAGAGGACGGCACAAAATGGGCGCTTTCCCTTGTGGGCGAGGAGTCTCCTCGGATGTTTGACAAGGTCATTCTGGCCACCGGTTCGGAAATCACAGCCAACGTTCCGAAAATTGAAGGGCTGGATCTCTTTGAGGGCAAATTTGTTCATAGCCAGGCTTACAAAGGGTATGCTCTTACAACTTCGTCTCAGTTCTGCACTAATCAGCATCCAGTCCAGAGCCGTACACAGGGAAAAATGTAATCGTTCTGGGTGCTGGTAATACGGCAGCAGACACCGCAGTGGTAAGTTTCTAGGTCCTTTAATTGTATTACACAGGTGTATCTATCAATTATCCCCGCTGCACATCTTCTGACTTGTATCTAGGACCTAGGCCCGCACGCATCAAAGGTATACTGGTCTCACCGGCGTGGCGCCATAGTGATGCCACGAATGGTCAAAGGCCAGCGCTTCGATGCGTTTGCCTCGTGGAAAAAGACTCGCATGGGATTCTGGGTGGCCAAGGCCATGCCCTCGCTCCATCGGTGGATGTTTGACAAGTTCTTCAACTGGGTCATGAAGACCACCTGGGGCAAGCTCGATCCCAGCTGGGGACTCGACACCAACCCTCACTATGCCACCAACATTGGCAGTTTGCTGTTCAACGATGAGATTATTCCGTCTCTTCGGGAGGGAAAAGTCGTTTCGAAGGTAGGCGTGCGCAAAGTGGTCGGCCCTCGCTCGGTAGAGTTGCATGATGGCACGGTGCTCGAAGACATTGATGTCATCATCGCTTGCACGGGATACCACAATACGCTACAGGTTCTTGACGGAATCGTTAGTTACAACCACACAAACCCAAAGTTTCGCCCAATCCCCGATCTCTACCAGGGTCTCTTCCCGCTAGGACACGCCGATTCGCTGGCTTGCCTCAACTACGTCGTCATTATGGACACCGCAGCCACGGTCCGAGAGCTATGCTCAATGGCCATCGCACAAGTATGGGCTGGAAAGTCTCAGCTACCATCAGACGCAGAGATGGAGGCCCATGTGCGAGAAAGCCAGGCGTGGTTCACCAAGCAAGCCCTCGAGAGCCCCGTGCCAATCTACGAGGGCACAAGAGAGCCCCATGAGTGGCTCAAGTTTGTCAACGAAACGGCCGGCACGGGTGTATACGAGAATCTCAGCTGGACCTGGGAAGGCGTGCGGTTCTCCTTGCGTGAGCCGAAGCTCTGCTCCAAGATGATGTGGGGGGTCAACACGCCGCACCTGTACCGGTACTTCGAGACCGGCAAGCGAAAGGCGTGGGATGGAGCCCGGGAGGCAATTGAACATGCTAATTATCTTAGCGACATTGATCTTGGATTTGTGAAGGCAAAGGGCGATTAGGCATTGGAATTTATGTTTAGAGAGATGGCTTACATACAGACCGATTCTACAACCACGTTATTGGTAGCAGCGTTGGAGAGAGAACACCACTTTTTATTAATTGCATTCCTAGAATTGTACAATTTCTCTATACATCAATAGTATTTTTCTCCACCTCCCAAAGCATGAGAGAGCATTGCCGTTGAATTTGTTCTGTTTCGGAGCACCTTTCCCAGCAGCTACCCTAGAGAGGCGCTGTTGGCGCAAGACACCATTCCGGGAAATTCTCCGTAATCGCTACTCGGCAATTTTGATCCCGACCGTCTGGATAAAGTTGGGCCGCCTGGTAGTGCCGAGAACCCGAGCCATGGCCAAAACTAGAATTGTTCCGTGCTTGAGTTAAACCAAGATGAATCATTGGCGACGATCGGCAGAACCAGCGCGCACCAAGCGCCCGCGATGACGGCACCGTGGGGTGTCCCGTGATTATCAGAAACACGAAAAAAAAGCTCTGACACGAAATAAAAGTGAACCCGAGCTTCCAGAAGAGCTCATCCGGGTGATGGTCAGCGGGCAAAGGAAAGGATCATGGCGTGCGGCGCGGGCGTTGGAGGAGCTAGTACCAAAGGTTAACTGACTTGACTTTTTTTTGCACAGGATGCTCGCCGAGTCCTTCCTGGGATCGACCTTCGGGGGATTGGGTTTCAGCACGGGTTTCAGAAGGATCAGTTCCACCAAAAGGCCTCATGAGCCACGACGGGAACAAGCACCAACACAGAAGGAGGCGGTCATGAAGTAGGGCTCACTCTCACACTCTCGCAGAGCAGAGTCCGTTCAGGCAGCCACTCACAGCTCAGCGATATGTCTGCATCCGCTGAAACTTGCCATGTTTTGAATACGCAAAAAGGTTAACTCTATGCACGAATATGCGAGAAAGAAGTTTTTCAAACCCTCTATTCCCGTCGTACTGGGTGAAGCGAGAGGTTAAAAAACGGTTCCCACGTCATACACGCGATTGCCCTGCCCCAATGCCGCGGCCGAAAGCACGATAATTCAATAGTCGCAAAGTTTACAGATGGGTGACAGGGAAGCCGTGAGGGCTGAAGGCTAAGTGGGCGTGCTGCGCGCGCACGCTCAAGGTACGGAATCCCGGGAGGAGCCAATGCAAGGCACAACTCTTGGCCCAAATTTAGCACTGCGTATTGCGCATCCGGGCTCGTGGGAGCCATGTGTTCTCTTCTTGCTGGCATTTTTTTTAGTGCATCATTGGGTTCGTGTTCAAAGCAGTCTTTATCTAGCAGAGACCTTCCTCTTCGAATTGCGAGTGGATATAGCCAAGGTGCCAGTTCCCTTGGCGATCATCTGCCCCCTCCTCGTGCAGCACGTTGTGCAGTAGAGTTGTCGCAGCATCAGGGCCAAATAGGGAAAGATTGGCGATGTCTCGGCTAGCTCAGTGTGTCAGGATCAAAGACGTTGATTAATTTGCGACCCGGCGGGCTGATCCCGTAATCGGCACGGATCTGATGCAACGCACCGCTTGACAGGTCGACCGACAGCAGTAGTTTTGGGCGCTGTCATGTCATCTGGCATTCCCTTCAGTGGGAGTGGGGGGGCCCTTGCAGCGAACTTGGCGGCTCCACCCGCTCGCTCCCTTGCTGGGCAGTGCCCCTCTGGCGGGGTTGGTTCGTCCAGCTCCCAGCGCTGTGGCATGGCCCTGAAATGCTTACGTCCAGTTTATGTAACAACAAGACATTTCTGTGGCCGGAGCTGCACCCTCTGCCCACAATTGCCCCCCCAGATCGATACCATTGCGCCGACGACGATGGCTTTTCCCCAGATTCTTCCCCAAAAATAAAAAAAAAAGAAACAAAAAGACCAAGAGTCTGCGATCGGACAGGCAGGGAGCGTGGTGGCTCCATTCTTGCCCCGGATTTTCCAATTGCGGCGGCCAACGACATGCGATGATGTGTGTGTGCCCTGAGCAGCGGCACCTAAAGCGGGCGACGCACTAATTACTGCTGACTGGCCTTCTAGAAGACAGAGTCTCAAGTTCCCAATTCAGGGGGCCGCACGATATGGCGCAGCCCCATCTCCGCCGCCGTCATACCACGTGCGGCCGCCCATCCGGGTTTTTGGCTCACTGTCTCGCGCCACATTAGACGAGGGATGCATGTCTCGTCTTCCTCGTTTATAGTCCCGGATCCGTCCAAATTGACTCTCGACATGGTTCATCAGCCATCGCCATTTCTATTTCCTATTCCCATTCGGGCCTGTCTGTTTCGGCTGCCAAAACGTGGGCGGGGTCGCGTAATTATTCCTTCGAGCGTGGAAAGAGAGTGGCGGCCAACAACACGCCAGAACGGAGAAGGGGGACCAACGCACCCTTAAAAAGCCTCGCACCCCCTTCTCGACATCCTTGTTCCAGCTCAAACTGAGCCAAACCCATCCGAGCATTTTACATGTCTAATTAGGAAATACTGCGTGAGCAACGCTGTAAGAGATCTCCACATGCAACCGTAAGCGTGCATGTGCATAACCGCCGGTTGCCACGTTGATGATCCTCCCCTCGACTAGCATCCCAAGGCTTTAGATGCCTCTCCACCTTTGAAGCTTCTAGTGATGGAACCAATTTGTTTCTGGCCGGCTTCTGGGCCCAGCCAGTTGAGTGTTCACCCACAGTGGTCCAGCAGCTAGTCAGACCATGTCTCTGACACATGTCATCATGGGTATTAGCCAAGCTTGCCGTGCCGCAACCTTACAACGGTAACTAGAGGACGGAACCTTTTCGCCGGGAGAACTTCTGTGTAGATGGGCTGAGGCACCCCCGTTCAGAGCGGAAACCTTCTCTTGAAGTTGGATCCTTTGGCGCAGGAACGGGGGGCCTCCTCCCACGCCTCGTGAGCTCAATAATAGGCTCGCAGGGGAGAGAGGCGTGGCAAAGCTTGGCGTGATAAACTCGCATCTGATGGAATCCCCTTGACCCATATCCTTGACAAATGCTCGATTCCACCAACATGTTTCGATGACAGTCCCCAGCTCGGATCGCTGTTCCTTGAGGGTACACCCATTGCTTCTCTCAAGGGCCGCTGCTTCCGCCCAGGTCTCCCCCCGTCTCTCGATTTTCCCCACGATGAACCGGCAGCGATGCTGAGAAGCTCGTTGTTCTCGCTCGCTTCTTCTGGCTAGTCATCACTCACTTCACCACCTCAAGCCATTGGCAGTGGATTTGGACGGGAACCGAGGGAGAGTGAACCTGCAACAAACCTCGCGCAGATGCTGAGGGCATCTCCTCGCCCGCCGCTCCCTTCACCATCATGCGCCTATACTCTGAGCCTCCGGACGCGAGACCATATTCCGAGGACAAGCCTACGCTCCTAGTGTCGTGGTGGATCACGCTCTTTTGTATCGCCATTATCGCGACTCGCTTGATCGGTCGCTACATCCGTGTCGAGAAGCTCTTCAAGGAGGACGTCATCATCGCCGGCGCGCTGCTGCCTCTCATCTTGCGTGCCGTTTGCGTGCACTTTGTCATTCAGTATGGCACCAACAATGTCAACCTCGCGCACATCGATCCGACGGAGGAGGAGTTAAAGCACATGGAGATCGGCAGTCGCCTAGTCTTGGCTAGCCGAGTGTTTTACGCTGCCGTGTAAGTGCAAATCGACCCTCTTCTGATCCAACTTCTATTTTGCTAACGATATGTCACTGGATAGCCTCTGGGTCATCAAGTACGCCACGCTTGAGCTCTTCAGCCGGTTCGCGGGCGCCACAAACAAGAGGTCGCACGCGCTCATCATCTTGTGGATGCGCCGGGCTCTGGCAGTCACGTTTGCTGCAGTTGTCATCAGCGACCTGACTGAGTGTCACCCTTTTGATCACTACTGGCAAGTGACTCCGGATCCGGGAGGCAGATGTCGGCAGGGCTTCGCCCAGATGCTCACCATGGGCGTGTGCAGCGTTCTCACGGATGCCGTCCTCATTGCCTTCCCCATCCCCATCATCTTGTCCACATCCATCGCGACGAAGCGCAAGGTCATGCTGGTCATGCTCTTTTGTCTCGTCTCCGTCACGATCGCCATCACGCTATACCGCATGACCTTTATCATCAAGCAGCATGGCCGGCAAATCGACCGGACCATGTGGGCGTCTGTCGAGATCCTCGCGGCCACGGCGGTGGGCAACACGGTTGCGCTGGGCTCGTTCCTGCGCGACAGCGGCGCCAAGAGATCCAAGTTTAAGGGCTCCAACGGATACTCGGGCCTGTCGGGCACTGCGTCGCAGGCCATCCGGGTCACCCGCACGTTTGCCAGTCACTGGGAGGAGGAAGAGCAGGATGCGATGCCGCCCATCGACGGCATGTGGGCGAACAAGTCGCGCGGAAGCGACTCCAACTCCAAGTCGGACGATGCGTGCAAAGACTCCAGCAGGGTCGTCAGCCGCACGCAGAGCAATGATTCACTCCTCGCGCGAGACCCTGCGCCCGAGATGCCGACCCCGCCTCCAACTGCCATTGTAGCAGGCGGCAGAGACATGTACCGTGGGCATGGTTACAGCACCAGCGTGGTCACTGCTGGGCGATGAGTTACATAGGGCGTTAGTTGTGATGATGGTGTGGTGAATGCTAGGGTCGAGACTGGACGAACTCTCTTTTTGGGTTTGGTTATTTTTAAAGCCGTTTTTTTGTGTATAGAACGTTTCGTGTTGGGTCATGCCAAGGATAAGGATGATCTTGTTTAGAGTTTACGTCAACATACCCTCAATTGTTTTTTCCTTTCTTCTCTGCTCTGCATGCATGTCTTGATACTATTGCGGACAAGGTGGTGCAGGTTGTCCGTACGCGTGGCAACATAGCCACAGCCTGAGCACTCGCCTTGGCACGCACGATTTATAAAGCCGGTCTGCCGCCCGTTGGAGCAAATGGATTCGACAGGATACGCGTTCCCACAGCATAGCATTATCGAGCCAGTTTAGCAATCTCTGGGGGAGTGATTCCAGTACGTAATGGCAAGCACAGTCCAGGCGGGGGCGAGGATCCATTCCGGGGTGAGGTTTTGAGAGAAGTGGAGTGGCCTTGGATGGCACTGGCGGTGCGGTACTCTGCTGAGTTTGGGTGAGGCTGCACATTGCCAACGGTGCAGCGCGAGAGCCCCCTATTCCTCGAAAGGCGAGCGAGCGAGTGAGAGCGCGAGGCCTTTTGGTTCCAGAACGAACCGGCCTTCTGGAACAGGCTCGGCGCCATTTGCGATAGGGATGACGGGCATGGATGCTGGGGAAAGACACCTACCTAAAGCAGACGCAGCTGGACAATCCTAGCGGGGAAAAAAAGGTGCTCCAGGCCCCAAGCTCCCGCTCTCGCTGTCAGCACCACCGCAGCGGCAGCGTCCGGACACCGGCTCGCTTGCGCAGAGAGAGGGATTGGATTGGTAGTGATGGACCGCCAGGATGGCCAAAGTCTGTTGGTCCCCCCGCACAGAAGGGGGCGTGTGTCGTGATCAAGAGGAGTCAGCACGTTGCGTGTGGGACGAGACCCCTGCTGCGAAGTGATGGCATGGCCATGCGCGGACCACGCAGACGATGGTGTCGCTAACAAAACCAGATCGGTGCCCACTCCCCCTTGTGGAGGAGGATGCGAGCTGCAAAACACACAAAAAACCCCAAAAAACAAGACGCCACCGAGTTCGACCATCTAATCGCATCGCAGGAACATCTGTTGGGGAGAAGAGAAAGAAGCCGGGAAAGAAAAACGACGAGGCAGGCTGGGTGTCAAAAAAAGTCCCAGGCCGACACGACAGTTGCACTCGAGGATGAGATAATCAGGCTTCCTTCCTCATCTCCAACCGTCTTGTCATCTTACAAGTCACATCGACTCTTCAGCATCTGCTTCAGCCACTGTCGCATTCCGATTCCGAGCTTGGGTGTTGATTCTGGCAATCCTACAGTCACCCATGCCTGGCTTCCTCTGTGCCGACTTCCGCTGCCCATAATCCTCTTAACCACCTCACCTCGCTCGCCTCGTCTTCTATTGCCGCATTGATCAGTCCCGCCTCGTTATTTCGCTCCAGCGCCGCTTTCGCTCTCCATCACGCTCACGCTCACTTTTCCTTCCCTCTTATCTGACTGCCGCGTTGCCCATCCATCCTCCTTGCGTGCTGACCAGTCGCTCGATAAGATCTTTCCATTATCGGCAATTCTGATCGTTGCATTCATCCAACAGCCGGACAGACAGGGGAACACCAGCCAGCCAAGAAAAAAAAAATCTCCCGACGCCGCCATCCCGCGCGCCTTTTCTCGCCACGATTCGCCCAAACGTCCGCTTCTGCCGGACTTCGCACATGCTTCTAGAAGGCATCTGGAATCACTTGACTGGCTCGCGCGTCTCGCCACCAAACGTTTTTGACTTTGGGTTTTTACTCGTTTAGGGATCGGCATCCAATCCGCTCGGTCCATGCCAATTCCCGGGAATAATTCTTTTTTTTTTGTCTGCATCGTCAATTATTAACCTGCTTTTCCTTTTTTTTTTGCTTTGCATTTCCCCGCGGAAATCTTTTAGCTCTATAACCTTCCGTTTTCTCTCTCCCCCCCACACCCGCTCTGCTGAGCAGAGAGAAAAAAAGATCACGCCAACATGAAAAAGGGCGACATCCTACTCACCCGCGATGTCGACGTTATGGAGATGAAGGAGTTGAGGCCGCCCAGCGACAGCGGTGCCGTCACCTGGAACATCTCGGCGGCCAGGCGGCAGAGCACGCACAACACTCACAAGGACCATACCGCCCACTGGATGGACAGCTTCCGCCGCGCCGAGCGTCGTTCCACCACGTCCCTGACCCGCGAACAAGGCTACCTGCCCACTGAGCCTGTCACACCGCTGGGGGACCGCCACTACGACTTGCGCGCTGCCAACGTCAAGGCCGCCAACACGGCGCTAGCGAGAGAACTCAAGGGACGCCATCTGCAGATGATTGCCTTTGGCGGCTCCATCGGTGAGTTTTGAGCCGCGACAATTGACAACTGACAACTCGCCGGCTAACCCGTCAACTCTAAAAGGAACTGGTCTTTTCGTTGCTTCAGGTTCCGCGCTTTACAAGGGAGGTCCCGCAACCCTGCTGCTGGCCTACTTTGTCATCGGCCTCATGCAGTACTGCACCATGCAGGCGCTAGCTGAGCTCTGCGTATTGTTTCCAATCGCCGGTTCCTTTTCAGCTTACTCGACCCGGTTTTTAGACCCGTCCTGGGGGTTCGCCATGGGATGGAAGTGAGTCCGCGGCACTGTTCCTTTTATTCAGCCGCAAAAGCTAACCTGCGCGCCATTCAGCTACTGTTTGCAATGGCTGTTTACGCTTCCGCTGGAGATCCTCGCTGGCGCAATGACCATCAGCTACTGGAATGAGCACCTGTCCAAGGCTATTTTTGTCACAATTTTCCTCATCACCATTGTCGTCATCAACCTTTTCGGCGTCAAAGCATACGGTGAGGCCGAATTTGTCTTTTCCATCATCAAGGTGACTGCTGTCATCGGTTTCATGTGAGTCTCACCTCCCTCTGCGCCCTTGTTTGACCGTCTTACTCACACCTTTCCGCTAGCTTGCTCGGAATCGTCATCAACATTGGTGGCCGCCCAGACAGTGGCTACATCGGCGGCACCTATTGGCGCGATCCGGGCGCCTTCAACAATGGCTTCAAGGGCTTCTGCACGGTGCTCGTTACATCGGCCTTTTCTTTCAACGGCACCGAGCTGATTGGTCTCGCCGCCGCCGAAACTGCCAACCCCCGCAAATCGCTCCCCAGCGCCATCAAGCAGGTCTTTTGGCGCATCACCATATTTTACATCCTCGCCCTCATGCTGGTCGGCCTTCTGGTCCCCTCCAACGAGCCCCGCCTGGTGGGCGGCAAGAACGATGCCGATGCTTCTGCCAGTCCCTTTGTCATTGCCATTGAGAGCGCGGGCACCACGATACTGCCGAGCGTTATGAACGCCGTCATTCTGATTGCCGTGATTAGCGTCGGCAACTCTGCCGTTTTCGGCTCGTCTCGAACCCTTGCCGCCCTCGCCGAGCAATCACACGCACCTCGCATCTTTGCCTACGTCGACAGACAGGGTCGCCCTCTCATGGCCATCCTTTTCGCCTCGTGTCTCGGCCTTTTGGCGTATCTGGCTGACCTTAGCATCCATGAGAAGATTTTCAACTGGCTCCTCTCCATCAGCAGCTTGACAAACCTCTTCACGTGGTGTAGCATCTGCCTCTGCCACATCCGCTTCCGCAAAGCGTGGGCTTTCACAACCAGGTCCCTATCGCAGCTGCCGTTTTGTTCGACTGTGGGTGTTTGGGGTTCGTACTTTGGCGCCCTCGGCTATTTTCTCGTCATCGTCTCGCAGATTTGGGTGGCCATATCGCCTATCCCGTCACCGGACGACGATATGAGCACCAATGGTCGAGTGCAGACTTTCTTCCTCAAGGTCATGGCAATTCCCATTGTCTTAATTTTCTACCTGGGCCACAAGTTTTGGTACCGCACAAGCTTTGTGCGCGTCGACGAAATGGATGTCGAGACGGGTCGCCGCTACTTCCGCGGTCACATTTCGGCTGAGGAGGAACGAGAGGAGAGGCTAAAGTGGCCTAGATGGAAAAGAATCTACCACTTCCTGTGTTAAGTGGAGTTGATTTTCCAATGGTTGCATCTAGAGTGGGTGATGTGGTATGCATATGATGACTTTTAGAATAGCATTGGCGTTGGCAGGTTTGTATTTGGAGCTCAATTGATACCAGTGTCTAGAACGGGCACAACTGTGTAAATTTAGATTGTTGCTATAAACTTTATGGTTAATTACAGGTATATTTATGTATATACATTTACGTATATATATTGAAAGATACATATTTTGAAGTTGATTTTGGGACATGCCTAGTGATACGTCGTTGTAGCGATTGTTAGTCTCTCCATGGGTAGTGGGTGTGGCGCATCAATGGCCTTGGTACACGGTCCACTCAGCGCGGACCCACCGTGATTTTTTCCCGACTAGAGCCGCATTGGGAGAGCTTGACGTAAAGGTTCGAGACTGTCTTGCCCACGTCCGTCCTTAATCTTGGACTCCGTCAACCTCCAACTTCTCTTCATCGCCCCCCCTGCGGAATCGCCAACGCACCGCAGCGATGGATGGCCTCGACGAATTCGAAAAGTCGCTCGCAGCCGAGAAGGCTGAGCGGGAGCGATCTGAGCGCGACCGCGAGGAGCGACGCCATCGCAAACACCGACACCGTCACGAGTCGGATCGCGACCGTGATCGCGAAAAGGACAGAGACAGGCACCGAGACAGGGATAGGGATCGGGATCGCGATAGGGAACGGGGAGGCGATAAAGATGGGCATCGGCATAGGCGCCATCGGGACGACGACGACGATGAACACAGGCACAAGCGCTCACGACACTCGCGCGACGACGACGAGCATCGATCCAGGCACAGGCATCGCGAGGACCGACACCGCCACAAGTCATCAGATCCGAGGGAAGATCTGCCAGCTCCAGACGTCGAGAAGCCGGCGAGCGAGGATACGGTAGAGAGAGCCAAACCTCTGGCCCGAGATTCTTGGATGACGGCGCCCTCATCTCTCGACATCGATTACGTCCACCGACCAGAGAAAGCCAAGGAGCCTTCTCCGCCGCCAGAACCCAAGCGAGTCGTCGCCAAGCGCGAGATTAACGCGCACATTAGAGACGGCACCGAGATTGAGATACCTGAACCCCCCAAAGAGCGAACCATCGATTACACATTCGGCGATGGGGGTTCCTCGTGGCGCATGACCAAGCTCCGTGCCGTCTACACCATAGCCGAGGAGAGCGGTCGCCCAATTGAAGATGTCGCCGAGGAGCGATTCGGTAGCTTGCAGGATTTTGATGATGCACGGGAAGAAAAAGAGGAGATGGACCGAAGAAAGCTCTACGGAAAGGACTACAACGGCAAGGAGAAGCCAACGGGAGACCTGTACAAGGAACGCATGAGGAACCAGAAGAAGGCTGAGCCCTCGTTCCCACCACCCGTGGAACAGGAACCTGTTGTGCAGCAAGAAGCCCCTGCCTCTGGCCCTGTAATTGACCAGACGGCCCTCAACAGGATGCGTGCTCAAATGATGAAGGCCAAGCTCCGCCGCGCACCCAACGCCGCTCAGCTGGAGGAAGAATACAACCGCGCCGCCGCTGCCTTTTCAAAGCGTAGCTCCGACGACCAGGCTGTCGTGCTCGGTGTCATGGACAACAGACAGCTGGCCGGTACTCGCAACGAGGTCAAGGCTGTCACCACGACGCGGGGACGAGAACGGGGCAACGTTGAGGAGAACACAGACATGACTATCGAGGACATGCTGCGCGAGGAGAGGCGAACCAAGGGCCAGAATGGCGGCGAGGGCATGCGGCTGGCAGAGCGAATCGCCAAGGACTCCAAGTTCGACAACGACCTGGAGTACATGAACGACAACGCCGAGAAGTTGGCCAAGCGGGTGCACAAGAGCGAGATCAACCTCAAGAACATGGCCGTCAGCGAGTTCCAGAAGATGCAGCGTGTGCTCGACTCATGCCCGCTGTGCCACCACGAGGATAAGGACCAGCCGCCGCTGGCACCCGTGGTGTCGTTGGGCACTCGAGTCTTCTTGACGTTGGCGACAGAGCCCGAGGTCAGCCCCGGCGGTGCCGTCATTGCACCCATCTCACACCGCAAGAACCTACTTGAGTGCGACGATGACGAGTGGGAGGAGATTCGCAACTTCATGAAGAGCCTCACCCGCATGTACCACGACCAGGGCCGCGATGTCGTCTTCTACGAAAACGCCGCTGCACCCCAGAGGCTCCTGCATGCCGCCATGGTCGCTGTGCCGATTCCCTACGAAGAGGGCGCCACGATGCCAGCTTACTTCCGCGAGGCCTTCTTATCGTCCGACGAAGAATGGTCGCAGCACCAAAAGGTTGTCGACACAGCTAAGCGCGCTCGCGATGGGCTCGGCCGCGCTGCCTTCCGTCGCAGTTTCGCCAAGGAAGCCCCCTACTTCCACGCCTGGTTCTCGCTTGATGGCGGCATGGGCCACGTCGTCGAGGACAGCAACCGCTGGCCGAAGGGAGACCTGTTTGCGCGCGAGGTCATTGGCGGTATTGTTGATGCTGAGCCGCATGTTATCAAGAAGCAGGGGCGATGGAACAGGAATGATTCAAGGGTGGATGGGTTCAAGAAGGGATGGCGCAAGTTTGATTGGACAAGAGTGTTGACGGATGGATGATTGGACGTTGCAACGAAGAGGGTATAATAGGGATGGAAGAGTTGAAAAGGGGTTTAACCAATGATATCAAAACGTTTCTGCATTCAAATCACGTTCGAGTAAACAGCAAAATGAGTTTCAAGGCTTTCAATAAAAACTAAAGGCTATGGCTATGGTAATCATGTCTTGTTTTGCTTCAGTCATCATAATCCTCCCTATGCAATCCAACCCTGTCTGCCTTGCCATCCCTTCAAATCCAGTTGACATCCATCACACAAAGGAAAAAAAAAATTAATTACCAAATTGGTCCTCTTGACCAAAGTAATTAAGACATTACTGTAGCAGAAAGAACATCTTTTTTCCTTTCCCTCTTTTTCTTCTTATAATCTTGCCAGAGAACAAAAAAAGAAGAGAAAATGTTCCCTCCCAGATTAGTCATATATTTATTGAGTATGAAACAAGAGCCGGGTTGAGTTATCGCTCTCGTTTAAACATTTCTCCCCTGTCTGCTATTTCCTTCTACTTTCCTTCCAACTGAATTCGGCGACGGCTTTGAAACATCGCAAGATAAAAAGGGAGGCGCGCCAACTCTGAAACAAAGAGAGTGCCTCCTCGCATTAGAATCATTAGATATAAGAAAAAAGGACCATGACCTTGATGGCCCACAACTTTCCCCCCTTTGATAGATGCAGGTGGTTGGTTGGTTGGTTTCGGTTGGGTTGGGTTGTAGAAAGAGGACTCGTCCATAGCTGCAAGCTTCTTTGAAGAGGCGTAAACTCCATGCTCCGTGCTTGTGGCTGCGTGAGTGCGTGCGTGAGTGGTAAAAAATATTAAATAAAAAGAAATTGGTATCCTCCCGCGCTGATATTAAATCATTATGTTGGGTTTGGTGTAGCAACCCTGAGCAAGGTCAAGGGCGCTTTACCTGGCGCTTCGTCGTCCCCTGGAACGCTCTCGTCGGCCATCGGAACCAGTCACCTTCATCCAATCCTCCCATTCCTTGCTCATCTCCATCAGCACAGAGCCCATGACGCTGGCGCTGGCCATGAGACCGTGGCCTTCTCCCTCGAGCACGCGGACTTCGCAGCGGCGCATCGTCTTACCGAGCCACTTGACGTTGTCGACAGGTACTCGCGTGTCTCTGCTGCCGTGGTGAATGACGACGGGTCGTGTAATATCGACGTATCGGAATCCAATGGTGTGGCGCCGCTCAAGACACACTAGAAGATCTACGGCCGGGTTAGCGCCCGTTGTGGCGAGCTCCCAGATGGCGTGTGTCAGGCGAATGTCGTATGTCATCTGGCGTTCCTTGTCGGCCATAGCGTCTTGTGCCGCCGCAATGATGGCCGAGTCGCCGGACTTCATGCCAGGTGGGGGTGGCGACCGGTCCATGTTCTCGGAAGCGTTGGGGTGCTCCATCGGCGTTGCGCCGTGGGTTGCGGTAATGGGAGATTTGGCATAGAACTCATTTCCGATGTTCTCCTTGTCCAGGCTTGGTGTCACGTTTCGCGTGCTCTCGCGTCCGTTAGTGTTGGACTTGCGCTTTGTCCGTCTCGGGTTCTTGGGTAGCGAGCTAGTGATGGAGCTGCTGGTGGCCGTCATGAAGCTGCTGTTGGCTGCCTTTAGGATCGGCGTCGGGAGCGCGCGCAGGATTCGCTGCGATGTGGGGATGGCGTTGGTCGGTGGCAGAGTCTGCGACGTGCCAAACACATTCATCTGTGAAGGGGGAATCCATGGAGCCAGCAGGTGAATTCTGCCTCGGATATGTTGAGGCATTCTCAGGGCAGTGGCCAAGGCGTAGATGGCGCCCGCCGAGTGGGCGAGTATCGAGAACTTGGTAATCTTGAGAGCTTGGCAGATGGCATAAACGTCGTCTATATTTAGTTAGCATTTTCATTCCCCTTTCTCAATGGCATTTAGAAAACTTACCAGGCCAGCTGAGCGGCGTGGCCGTGCCATCCGTGTAAGGCTCGCTGTCCCCCACACCGGGACGATCGGGAGTGATCAGGCGCAATTTCAAGGTCAATGCCAGTTCATCGTAAAATGCCGTGATGTATCGTGTTAGGCCCATGCCCACGCAGCAAAAGACTGCAGAGCCCTCAGCGTCTCCCACTTCGGAAAAGGAAATGACACGACCGGTTTGGGGGTGTCGAATCTTTTGCGACAGGCGAGGCGAGCAGAGGTAGGATTCCACTGCATCGTCAATGGAGTCTGCAGATTGTGGGCGATCATAGTTTACTGAGGTAGTGTTTGGCTCCAGGGGCTGGAACTCCCGCTTCTCGTCGGATTTGACCCCCAGAGGACCCGCCGAGAGGCGCTTGAGTCTTGAGCTGCTGCGCTTAACTTTGACATCGTCAACCAGAGCTGGGCTTTGTCGCCCTGATCGTCGACGGCCCACGCGCTCGTTGCTCTCGTCCCTGCGGCGACGGCCCTGCGCTACGGCCGGAAACGGCGCGCCCTCATCTTCCATGCCTTCTGGCGAAGTATCATCATCCACGTCGAGGAAGCTTCGGCCAGCCATGGACTGAGTCCTGGAAGGGGATGGAGGCTCGCCCAAGACATACGAGTGGTGTGTGGTCCTGAGCTTGTCGTGTCCGGAACTGCGCTTCTTTCTTGTTGTCGTGCCTCGGGACCTGTGCTCCTCGGTCTCCGGAATGGGCTCAGCTGATGGCCCGTTGCTGTCGCGCTTCGACCTCCTCGCGCTAGATCGCTTCTGGCTGTGGCTCCTGCTCCTCAAGCTCGAGTCGCGGTTCGGAATAGCACGCGGAGGGGACGTCAGACTGCGGTCAACTGCCGTGTCGCTGTGGGAGGTCGGCTCCTCATGAATGGCCGTCTCGGCCAGGAACGGGTCTCCCCGACCTCCCGAGTGAACGCTGCTCCCTGCTCCTCCCAGGCCACCCGACGAAGATTGAGTCAAACCACCTGAGGATCGCTTGGCCTCCCTCTCGCGCAACTGCTCCTTGGAACTCATGTACATTAGGCCCTTTTGGCTGCGGGACGTCTTCTTACCCCAGCTGTCGTGCGAGCGTTGGTGGTTCAGTTCGATGTCGGGCGCTGAACGGCGCTCAATAGATAGGTTTCCAATGCTCTGGGCGTCGTCATTATTCGCCGAAGAGCCTTTGGAGGAAGGGCGGGAGGTGCTGCTCCGAATGAAGGAGCGGAGGCCTGAGGACTCGCGGGAGGGGCTCTTTGTGGTCTTGCTGGCCGTGACAGGCGAGTAGCCGCTGGGGGGCTTGGAGGTTCGAATAACGGGCGGGCTGGCGGCGAGGTCGTCGAGAGAGATGGGCTCCTGGCGAAGGTCCTGCAGCGACGGGTGGGAGTAGGCACCGTAGTCAACACCAAAGCTTCCGGGGAGAAGACCGTGGCTGTGGCCGTGGCCGTGACTGTGACCGTGACCGGGGCTAGCGGGCAGCGAGAGGCTCGCCTGGCCCTCAAAGTGGGAGGTGGCCGGCTGGGAGATGGCGCTCAGGCTGGTGATGAGGTTGGATATGACCTCTGGGCTGGCAGGCGGCACGTTGATGTGACGGTTGGACGTGTTGCTGATGAGCAGCGGGCGAGGTCGGCCGTGACGATGCACGCGAGCCGGGATAGGGGGAGGAACGTCTGAAGTTTGGTATTCCATGGCGACGGCTAAAGGGGGGGCGCCCCGAGGAGGGGAGCCTTAAGTCAGTTCTGGCAGAGTCAAGAGCAGAGAAGTGAGATTGCGCGGGCGCGCGTAGCTGCGCTAGCTAGCTGTGATGGGTCGTCTTGGTGTTTGTGGCGACTTGGTTTGCTGCAGGTTGCAGACGCGAAGCGGGACGGGAAGGCGGACGCAGACGCAAACGCAGACGCAGCGGGCGAAAGGGAAAGAGGAAGAGGAAGAAGAAAAGAGAGACGACTCAAGCTCCAATGTCTCGCCCCGGAGTGGGCTCGGCAGTGTCTTGGTGAGAGAGTTGAGTGAAGCTGTCTCTCTGGCTCGCTGGGAGCCGGTGGCACGGAAGGATGCGTGCGTGGGCGGGTGAGTGTAGAAGCACCGAGGGTGCAGCCAACGGCTCTGTTAATGTTAATTAGTAGCGGGCGGCTCGATCCCCCGGCGTGGATGGACGAGGACCGTGACCACCGTGTTGGGGATACACATGCAGTCCAAGCGTCGGGTCCGGGGGTGGACGGATGGTCCCTTGCAGAGTGTAAAACGAGAGAGATCAATTTGTGGAAGTGGATGCGAGTTGATTTGATTTGGTTGATAAATCCGAATCCCGAAAGGGAGGGGGCTGGGTATCAAAAAAGATGCGACCGAGGAACCACCACGTACTGGATGGAAAAGGAAGGCCAAAGAAAAAATAGGAGATGGAAGGCGACGAGACGGACGATGGAGAAAGAAAAAATTAGAGCGCCACTGTAGAAACCAGACGAGAGCGCAGATTCAATTCAATAGGAGACGAGACGACAGGCAGGCAAGAAAAAAAAAGAGGCGCCCGGGACTAACACTGGTTTGATTAGCTTGATTGGAGGGCAACCGGTTCGTCACGTCCACCACACACCTGGCGAGAAGCAGGGTTTAGGGGCGACGACGACGACAGGTGCAGACGGCTTAGGGACTATGCAGCGGCAGCGGTATGGCCACCCGCTAAGACGCCGAAAAAGTGGCGTTCCTGGGCAGCGAAGACCGTCGCTTCTCGCTGGCTACTCGCCTGCTCAACGCGACGCGGGACCCGAAACACGGGGACAACAGGATGAATAGGCTCCGGTGTCAAAAAGAACACAAACAGCTGCCCACAGACGGGCGGACAGAAGTCAAAACGAAATGACGAAATCGCTCACAAGCGCTTTCCAGCACACACACACACATCACCCATCACACATCACGCGGGAACTTTGTGGACGAGGGGGTGAGGGGAGGGGGGGCGGATGTGAGGAGGGAAAGGGTTTGTAAGGGGGGGTCAGGGTCACAAAGACGCTAGCGAACAATACTTTCTCCTCTCCCCCAAATTGTCGGAACCGCAAGCGTACAATCATACACGGAAGGGCAGGAAAGGTGCTGACATGACCCCCCCAGGGCACCCTGTCGCTGGGCTCTGCAATGCTGCGGCACTGCACGCTGCAATGCACGGCACATGCAACATGCGACACCTTTATGCGAGCATTTCGGTTTGCAGAGGGGGGAAGAGGGGGCCCGTCTGCAGGCACAGGCACACAGACGCAGGCACCATGGCCGCACGCACGCACGCACCACCGCTCCGTACCTTGTTGCAGATTGATCAGCACTTTTACTTCTTGTCTCTGCGATGCCTCATGTAAGGGCGCAGCACTTCCCATGCAAACCGAGCTCTTTCTCTCTCTCTTTCAGTGGGGACCTTCAAGAAACAAACAGTGGGGTTTGTCTTGGTGAGCAAAGAGGGTTGATCCTCGCAGCTAGGTTCCCTCGCAGCTAGGTTCCCTCGCAGGCCTAGCGCTATTCCAGATGCAACAAAAACAAAACCCAACCAAGACGCTTATGTTCGCATCTGGGCTAGACGGGGGAGAGACACCCAACGGGGGGGGATTGAGATCGAGATGCGATGGGATGATGCACACTTTTTTTTGCACGCATGCGCATGCATTTGTCCGCGCGGCTGGGTGCAAACCCGTCTTTGTTCGACATTTGCGTCATCAACCAACGTCTGCTGAGTTTGTCCCAATACTCAACCTCAAAGACCCGAGCCACTGCAGCTCATGGAGCAGCATGAGGCCATCCACGTTTATCCATAGCGCCGCCGCCGCCACCCACGAGCAGGAATTCCCCTTCAGCTGCAGGTCCCAGGGGTTTTTTTCAGTGGATGCAGCACCGGTGGGGATAGTGCACCCACCAATCACGCACCCCAATCCAGCATCCACTGATCTCCCGCCGGTTCCCTAGCGCGTCTGTAGTAGTGACATGCAAGCCTCTGTCCTCTCACCTTTTTTTTTTTTTTTTCTTTCTCTGCTGCCTCTCTCTGCTTACCCAGTTTTCTGACAGGCACCGTTCCCGAACCAGACTAGAGCAAGGGGTGAGGGGCGCTTGTCCGATTGCCCCCCGCCACCCTTGGCCTCTGATTTGCCCGTCTGTGGGCAAACATTAAACATTTCATTTATCCCAGTGGGACTGCAGCAGCGTGCTTTTTGTCTTGTTCGGCCCATTCAGGTGCGTCTGTTTGCTTGTCGATCAACCGTTGCTGCTTGCGACGGAGGCGGCCAAAGACGTCCAAGAAAAGAAACGGTGAACGGAGGGAGAGAGAGGGAGTGAGGGAGGCTGGGGAAAAGCAAGCCAGGGAGAGACATGCTTTCTCTTGTTTTTGCTTTCTTTTTCCCGTCCCGTCATATCGGACACAAAGGCAGAGGAAAAAGCACTTTGGCTCGGCTCAACGGCCGTCGTCATTTGGCTCCAATTCAACACTTCTCCCCCCCGCCAGCCCAGCGCCGACAGGGAACAGGTCTCCAGTCCAATCTTCACGGCGGAACCACCAAAGCCACGCGTTGGCTGCTTGCGCCGTCGCCGTAGGGCTGCTTGGCAAACCCGTTCCCCTCCCTCTCCGTCCATCCCGACTCGTGGGAACACCCATGGGAAAGGGGAGCAAAATGGCTTTCGCTTAGCAGCCCCCCCGAAAGCGAGTGATGGCATTCATGACGTATGGCTGCAGGCATTAATCCTCCGTAGCGAGAATGCCATTCCTAAGAATAGATGGAACATGCGATGCATCTGACAATCGCGGATAAAATATTCCCGTCAATTTATACACCTTTATCCATTCCGCGTGTCTTGCTTTTTTTTTTTTCTCTTTTCTTTTTTTATTCCCCCCCAATCCTATGCTATGCCCCGAATGAATCACTCTCTTACATGGAGGGGTAACGTAGCATTGAAGCACAACATGCGGATAATGTCAAACAAATGCCCAATACGGCAGTCGTGTAATAGCAAATAGTAATACAGCAGCGGGTAGTAAAGTGCATTGGAATCAGAAAGTGTTTGACCACTGTTGCCTCCTCCATTCACATTCACACACGGCTTCAACATATCCGCTTTGCCAAGATGGATGTAACTTGTAGGACAAACACCAAGAAGTCGCTCAGGCCCGCCATCTGACAAACAAACTGCCCGCTCAATCGCTTAACGGAAGATGACTGTTCTCCTCCTCCCATTTCATCTATAAAATGCCCCAACCATCCAGCTCAATCGTCCTTCTCTTCTTCCTTCTCATCCACAACAGTCATCATATATATATTACCTCCATCCATCAACCAACGCTACCTTCGCTTCACATCTCTTAGTCCCAACTGCCGAAGCACCCATTGGCACCCCGGGGACCTTTTGTCGACCATTCCCCTCGTCCCAGCATCGATATCCCCTTGGCAAGTCACAAAGTCACCCTGGTAAGTTTATGCACACTGTTCCCTCCCACACCTCCACGCCAGTCTGACCTATGGATGGATCCCAGGACGGAATCCACCCCTCCTCTTGCTCTCTTCTCCCGGAGAGAGCTTGTGTGTTGCATTCTTTGCGGTCAGCTTTCCGGCGCTGTGAGTATTTCCCGTAGCTTCTCCGTGCGTTGGCTAACTCGCGACAGCTGCCTCTCGTCGTAGCATGGGGCTTGAATCATCTCGTTGATCTGGCCAAGGGCAAATATGTCCGTTCCCGTCTGACGTGGAGTGATGACGAATCTCGAGGTTAACCCTAGGTTCCCACGTCGGAAATCTCCCCTTTCATCGTCTCTTGCACCACTTCCCTTGATCTACCACTGCTTGACGGCATGTCGCTACCACCCACCCACTGAGGCACTGCGGTTCGCATTTCTTCTTGGTTAGTTTGACTTGGGTAAGCAGCGTTTGCAACCACAGTTTCGCGAGCATGGGTGCTGACCGACCCCAGTACAAAGCCAACCAAGTATTTTCAAGCTTGCATCCAAGATGATAGCCCACTTGAAGATGTACCAACCCTTGCGGGGGGTGTCTTTGTCGCATATTTTCCACCCGAGTCAAAATTCCAAAATTGCATGCGCCAACCCGAGCCTGCAGTGCGATTTCATGAAGATCGCGAAAGAGATGCAGGCGAGCATTGTCAAGCAAGCAGCGGCCTCAGATGGCCCCAAAGTAAGTTCAATTTCATCCCCACCCTCCTCCCCGGACGCAGCCAACAATTCTTCCAGTTCTTGCTCCGGCAGCTTTTGCTCTTCTATCGGAAACTGCCACGTCCGTCCACATCCGCCACTGCCTATGGCCCTCTTGGGATACAGCGCTGCCCTTATAGGACCAGAACCCAGCACATATCTCCATCAGTTTCATTCGATTCCAGCATGCAATGAGCCATCTCATCTCTAAGACTCAACCCTCGGTACCAGGAGCCGGGAGTTTCTGTCTCTCCACAACCACTCCCCCTTACGGCATTGGGATCCTCATTGGCGGGTACCGGCTATCCCTCAGGACTGAGCCGAAAGCATGTGTACCCAGTCCTTCGAACTACTGAAAGCTGATGAGCTGATGATAGGGGGGGGGTCGGTCGCCAAGTTGGCGGGGTCCAAGACTGCAACATGATTGCCCAAAACATGGATGCCTGCCAGTTGATTGCGGCTTCACTCCAGGCCCTCAGATCTTCAAGCTATTCTTGGTCGTTCGACCAGACGGAGAATGCGCCTTCGAGGTATGCTTTCCCTTGGGTGCGCCAGCATCTTGTGCTGCCACCCTCAACTATTGGGAGAGCGTCTTCCGGTTTCGTCATTCCACAAGAAAGGACAGTCCGCGCAAAAGAAACAAGACGAGTTCCCTCCCGGCTCGTGCTACTATTGCAGTGTCTAATTTCTGCCAGAGAAGGGAAGGACAGATATCTTAGCCAAGCTAGATCGTGCGCTTTCATTGCTCACTGTCAGATCAAGGGGCTGCTCATGCTCTTCGAACAAACGGTGGATAACAATCATCCAACCAGCGGACGTTCTTCCAACTTTTCGAATGACTTTGCTTTTGCCCATCATACTTCCTGCGCGGGAAACGGGAGGATTCTTACCTTTCACGTGTTCGTGATGAACCTGCGGTTCAAACAACAGGCCAACAAGCCCAAGTGGTGGTTCACCGATGCCATCATTCTCTTCCGCGGCCCTCTGCACGACTCAAAGCAAAGCGACCGATCGCAGAATCAAACGTTTAACAGCATGATGGAGAATGCTGTAGGATTTCTGGCGCTTGAAGATTTCTGCCACATAATTGAGGCAGTCGTGGAGGATCGACATTTACCGGCAAACGCTGAAAGAGAATACAGCAAGGGAGAAAGGTGCAACGACAATGCTGCCGACCACAAGAAAATACAAACAGGGAACAGAATCAATCCCTCAGATGCAGAATGACGTGACTTCTTTCCTTCCCTCAGCCCATCCGCTGCATTGCGTTGTGGCTAGATTAGTCAAAGTGTCTCATACACCACTACGAGTCACCGTTGCCATCATAGGGCCGCGCTTCCTCCTTCGGTAGCGCCTCAAGTCCCAGTGACGGTTTGACAATACCAATCTGGCTACTTGATCTCTGTTCGTGCATTTCGTCTTTCAACAAATACAACTTTACTATACTGCCACGAGCTACAACGTCAAGCCATTCGATCGCAGGATTCACATGCAGAGCATCTAGATGTGTTTTGAGGTTGGCAGAGAAAAGAACCTAATAGTCAGGTTGTTGTCCGCAACATGAATATCAGAGCAACTATTGTGAATCTCAACAATAACCCCGGCCCCGAAGCACCCTAGCCCAGTTTGAATCTCTTGCATCTGCCGAATCATCTCAATCGGCAGGAGAAGCGGGTGCTCGTCAATGCATGTGCGCCCATGGGTACAATCACAAGCGCCTTAGTTTACAGACCTTTCAGTCATCCAAGTACAAAATCCCTTCATGCATACACGAATGAGCCGGGCATTCTTCTAACCACGAATAACTCTTGCCCTAAAAGGGCACAACTGCGAGATTTTCTACCAATCTTCTTCTCAACTAGTCGGTCTCTCTCAATCATGAGCGCTTACGATTCCGCTACCATTCGTCCCACTGACAAGTTTGTGGCTTGCAGCAATACACTTTGCGACTTCAATGATCTGAACACCGACTTGCAAGTTTCTGTTGCCAATATTCACATGTTTGCGACTGGTGTGAACATGCACAAGGCATGCTCCAAGGGCATCTTCATGAACTGGCAGAGCGACAACGCAGATAGTCTCCAAGTGTTTGCGGCAAACGTTGGGAACCAGCGCGTCAACCCATGAAAGAAACGGAAACATGAACCCACCACCGGTCGCGCCATCTTCATAATTATAACTCAACCAGGTTCTCGAAAATCACAATCAAAGGCGAGAAGCTATTTCGCTGGAAGAAGGGCCGCGCCCCGTGCCAGCAACCATACCCTCCCCAGCTCGGTTAGTCTGGCTTACAAGAGCAATGCTATCTTGGCATTGTATCGATTCCGCCTCATTGGTCAAGATAGGAGTCAAGGGCCATCTCGTAAAACGAAACTGGCGAACATTGACCACGGTAACATGATGGCTTGCCCACACATTCACAGCCAGATGATCCAGTCCTTCTAGTCGACCAGTTCCATCGATACCCTGATGCAAGATATGCGGTCCAGGGATCACGAATGTTATTTTTTGCCCATTTCTCTCGTCGCCGTTCCGTTCTAGGCAACCATCTCCTTTCTTGGGATGAGTCTTGACTCCAACTAGTCATGATTCGCGAGTCACATTAAGCTTCTAGCCTGCCTCGATGATGCTTCATCTGTGCTTCGAAGCGCCAACTTCACATGCCTAGACAAGCCCAACATCTCTTGGGGCGGTTTGTTTACCCATCTTAGTGATAATGGTTTGCTCGCCTGCCAAATAGCCGAACGGTTCTCCGGTCTGGTTATCGTACGCCAGACTTCAGCCCACGCGCTCAGGGAACGAATACCCAACCTGATCTTCAACAACTAGAGAAGTACCAGCACGCAGCGGAGGTCGTCTTAACCTACCGGATCGACCTGCACAAGCTGCCGCAATCCCTGCTGCTCTTCTGTGCCCTGTAACAGATGGTGTATGGCTCAAAACATATAATTTCGAGCTACGGCTCGTATCATCGCCAGGAGAAGTGAGCTGTTTCTTCGAACGGAAACTGCGAAGACGGGGGAACGACACGGTCCGAGTGTCTCCCATGCGATATGTACGCCGCAGAAAGGTACAAGAAGTACGAAGAAGACTTGACTTCCGAAGCAGCCAACATGCCTTGTGCAACTGTGGAGAGCGATGTATGAGCTGCTCCGGTGACAAGGACCAGCCATCATGCAAAATATTCAATCTAGACGATTCGCCCTTCCTAGAACAGACCAAATAATGGACTCTTCGTTTTCACTCAAGTAATATCAGCGTCTGCTCATTTTCTCAAATCTTGCGCGTTTCCAGACCAATCCACTCCTAATCCCTCAGACGCACACCCATCAGGTCCATGGGCACGGTGGAAACGCATCGTTGCTGTTCAATGAGACTGGACGGAAATATGTTGTGATGCTTTTGGACACTGGCAAGCTTCTCTTCTCTCTGGCACTGTTTTCTCGCACGACTTTGCATGCACAAAGCTAGACCCCAAGATGGCGATGGATTTAGACCTCCACGGACCACGACAAGGGGTGAAGTGATCGGTCAAGAGCCAGCCCCTACCTCAAATACTCCCGTCGGATTTTGAGACCCCAACGTGAAACCATTCGATCGAATCGTCGATTTATTCATCAATAGCCCCAATGACCCTGATGACTCCAATGTTTTCAAAAACAAGGCCCGCCATTCTTATTATCACCATCCCAGAGTCATCAGCTGCGAAAGTCCCGGGCCCTCTCGCTCAACGTATCGAACAACACCGGTCCTCCCGCGCCTGGCAACAGCAAAGACGGGCATCCGCAAGACGAAATCCTCTTTCCGATCATGCCTTCATCATCGTTGGCTGACTTTCCACCCTCTCCCCCGAGGTCACGATTCCCGAGTGGTATAACGAGCGTGGGTTCCAGTACGACCAACACTTATACGAAGGACCTGACTGCAGGGAGAATGATAGACTCCTTGTCTACAGGACTTGGGACTCTGTTAAATACCCTGCCACAGTAGCGACGGCCCACAAGTGGAAGTCTACTGTCACCAACCTCGGAATTCACGCCAGATACAACAACTTCGCACAGGCCAGTGATTGGCGCATTTCACCGATGTCGTCGGTAAGTAGCCACAATCTCATGCTTGCGCGCACGAGTCTCGCAGCTCCCTTGATGGGTGCTGTGGAACCTTGATAGCCAATACGCGACGGGAGCAACAGGGGAGTCACCCTATCACATTGTTGCCCTCGTGTTGTATGGCGCTTGACGAGGGCAATATCATCACCTCGCTTGACCAATCTTCTACCACCAAAGAAGGCGCAGGCGGCATAGTCTGTCTTTCCAATTCAAGTACGGCCCCCGACACATGTGCCAATTGTTTTGCATCTCGTCCGACAGCCCAAGCTGCGTGAACCGGAACCCGCGTCAAGAGCCATGAGTTGTAGTAAATTCAAGCTTCGAGTCGCCCTAGCACAATTGGCAGCAACAGCCTCCCACCTCATTTTGAGCCTTGTACCGATCCAGAGTGACGGCCCTCATCTGAAGGGTTTGGTTGCATTCTTTTGCGCCTCCCACGCTTGATCTTGCTGCATTAGTCGCGCCCCAAGTCACCAGCCTACAATGCCCACCAACGGTCACCAGCGAGATCAACCCAACCCCGCGGTGTTCGAGGGGATTTTGCAAAGGAGGCTTCCATCTCTGATCCCCATGGCCATGGCAAGAAAACAGTCCCATGGCATATATTGCCTACCTTCGGGGTTGGTCAGTACGCAAAACATGACATCATCTGTGTTCCATAACTAAGGCCTGGGCACCATGAATATGGAGTTAATCATGCCCCTAGGCCCGGGAAGATACAAGACTGCCCAGTTCCGTTTAAATCACAACAATTCCATTATAAGGCTTGGGCATGGCCCGCGTCTTTTGCGGTGCCTTTAGGACCACATAGCCTTGCCTCTATTCAGAATATTTCGGGCGGTGCGGGTTGGCTGTAATACATTTGGCTGCCGAGTTATTATCACTTATGGAAGGATTCTCCATCCCCCCTCGGTCTCTGTTCATCGTGAGACTGGTTGGTTCAAAGGTTGTTTGACAAATGATACGGCTACCAGTCCAGACCATATGGATATTAGGCCACCCCTGAGCGAAACTCGAGTATCAATTCGCCAACCGCCACAGACAAAGCAAACCCTTTCCCCCTAGCGACTGAGGCCCTAGCAACTCTCTAGCCCTCTAGAGCTACATATAGTACTTAATGACCAATTCTGCAATTGTTCACGATGTAAAAAGCCGCCACGCTGGAAGATGCGAACAGCCACCAGATCCAGCAGAGATTTGGCTATCATTTCCCATTTGGTGCGAGCTCTACAAGGAGAAAGTTTGAGTACATCCTCTCCTAGCAAAGGTGATTCCAGTGAACATTGCATTAAGGGTCATCAAAGGCTCCAACCAGAAGAACTTCATCCTTTGTCGACATCGCAACGATGACACTTCGTTTCTGGACAAGATCTTTTCCCGGAGAGTCATGCTGCCGTGCTTTGACTCTAAGGAGATAATAACGACCTTGATTACCCGAATGATACAATCCATGAATCTCGTAGCATATTCCCATAGTTCCAAACTGCAGCACATAATAGCTCCCTTGCGGTTAGACTTTGGTGCTATTGCGGGAAGGGGAAAAACCATGTTGATGTCTTACAGAAACTATCCCCAACACTGTCTGTGCCGATAGGAAGGATTCCGTGAATTGCCTCACCTTGAATATTACGATAATGATTTGTCAACCAAACCCGACGGAAGAGGTGTTACGGATTGCGGTAACCTCAGAAAGTCCCTTCAAGCAACAAACAGACGGCTGTCATCCTAGATGATTATTTATCACCAACACACATGGTCAGCTTTGACGAACCCACCACACCTTCCTCGAAAGCGCCAACATTCCCCCATGCATTCGCCAAAACGAAGCCTAAAGCGAGCCAGGTCAACCAGCCCGACTTCAATGCCCCCTTGGGAGTGGATCACTATGGATTAGAAGGTGCTAACCTCCATGGAGGAGGAAGGCATATCGGTTCCAGCGACGGCCTTGATCGACTAACGCAGCCACCCACTGTTGATAGTTTGGCAGCCACAGCTGATACACCATCGCACCGGTTCTATCGTGCCTTGGTTTGCCCAAAGTGAGATCTCAGACACCCGTAGCCCCAGGGATCAGTTGAAGAATCATTGCAGCGTATGTCGCACGTTGTAAACCATTCTTGCGCAAACCACTACACCAAGCAACCGAACAAGCCGTCTGACCTACCCTAGAGGACACTGAACCTATATGTTGGCGTCATTTCTTTCCGCTATCAAAATCATCCGTGGTGTACCGGAGATCTTTCCGGGTTTATCTCGCCCCGGTATCCTTTCCCTTCGGGTGGGCGGGGTACGCAGTACTCTCTTCAATACATCTTCGGAGACAAACAGTTGACAACTCCCACCCTGGAGGCCGTCGTCAGCAACTGCGATTCCGGGTCTAAGCGGATCCCGCAAGATGATGTCAAGGACACAAACTTTCTAATTTCTACTCTAGAAATATTGTGACAGATAATACGGTTCACAATCCTAACTTGTGGATTTCGAATCTGATTCATATACTGAGAGCTGGGAACTATCCCATGCATCCTTCAGCATTGACTGCTGACCGGCCACAGCCTAAATCAAGGCCGCTCACTCGAACTGTCCTCGATCCTCACGAAAATACCCTACACCACAAAGGCTTTTATTTGACAATGATATCTTTGACCGAAAATTCTGGCACGATTGCAGTCACCGCCTTTGAATTCGACATATTTCCCTGTTCGGTCTATTTTCCCGTTGAAATGGTCATCGCTAATGGACCTGGGGAATTGAATGTTCCTCCCTGTGCTATCAAATACGAGGGAATGACGGAGAGAAACCTTCTTGACAAAGTAGGTCTCATTGAAAACAGTATTTCTAGGTTCACGTGGATGACTGATCTTTTCCCCTTGTCTACTAGGAGTTGGCTGGACGGGACACTATCAATGGACAGACTGCCGATCAGGTCCTCGAGGTTCTCGCGCTCTGAATACGGGATTGCCGAAAAGCCTCGCTTCCACCAGGGTACCAAAAGAATCATTCGTACTCAGGAGTGGCTATTTCGCTGGGGGCAATCACACGCCCGGCGAGTAGGTTCAGTTGGCAATGAAGCCAATTTTGCGTAGGTTCAGACATCCTATTCGGCCAATCACGATGGACTTCGCTGTATTGCTAGTTTGATGATTAGATGAATGGCCTGGCATTTTGCAGGTGGCCGCGGAGATCATTACCACGGCCCTAAATATGACGGGTTGCGAGCGGGAGTTGGGGTTTTCCGAAATGCAGCGCCCAAATCGAACACCCATCTCAACATTCAGTACTGTCTGGATGTCATCAACGGACAGCGTGAAAAAGCCTGCCGTAAGCAACTACCGCCTGTATAAGTCCCATCTGATCTTTGTTGATTCCTACGACAAGTTCGAAGGAGAGGCAGGCTGCCTATCGGGCGAATTTGTCTGTTCAAGAGCACATCGAAGAGTCGGGAGTGATGGTTTTGTTATTGGAAGTATCTGACCATTCCCTATCTAAGCGTGGCAAGCCTATTGGTTTGACCGTAGCATCTAGCAACGTTGAAAATCTGGAATTGCATTCTGGCCTGCGACGCATCAGCCAGCAAGATGCTCTAGAAAAGATTGAGACACCACATTCAGGTGATTTAGCATTTATGGCGTTCTCAAACCAGTCAACTGAGCGATGCCCCTCCAAGTGCTAATGACGAGTGCTCAAAAGTGATCAGTGCACGAACACGGCGACCGAACAACCCGTACTTGCTATGGTCCTCAGCAAACAATGCCAGGCTATCCTTTGGCATGCCGACCCCAGAACGCGATAATTTTGGGGCCCCTCAACAGAGAAGAAAGACACACTTGCCTTTAAGATTCTTCTCCACGCATCTTACTATACATTTCGCTACAAGCACCGTCATGGCCAATGGAGGCATGGCTTAGCTCGAGACAACTTTTCCAGCAACCCAGTTGACTTTATCACATTACGGCTGGACAGCGGAGCTCATCCACCTGGGTTTAAAGACGGCGAAGATTTTCCTGCTGACCTCTTTTATCCATGGAAGCATGGATATTGGATGCGGAAGATAATCCATTCTTGTAAAGCCAATACAATATTCGTGGCCACATTGGTATCAGGTAGGCGGAGGATTGTGGCGAAGGCCACGTTGGAAATAAAGACCAAAGATATCATCACCATTTACAATGAGGGTCAAGTAGTAAACTCCGATCAGCAAAACATAGCATTAGGGTATTATTACTAAAGCTTGATTTTATTGTTCTTCGTTGATAAATCTTAACATCATGTCTAATATCATCCCTCCTGTGTTTTAGCCGTCTAGGGCTCCACCAGACTCCAATACCGGCTTAAGAGGTTTCAATCCGTCATGAAAGTCCATTTTCCCAAGGCTCTTTAGCACCCACACCTCATTAGGTGAATATGCCCCTCTTTGGGGAGCATCAGCCCCTTCTAGCAGAGTACCACTCAGGAATGTGTGAGGGAAACCCGGATTGAAGGAAGACGCCGAATCAACCCTCTCAATGTCTTGATCCGTAAGTGAGACTCTCAGCCCCTCTATGTTGCCTTTTATATGCTCCATCTTCCTTCCACCAACAATTGGAAAAACGAAAGGCGCCTTTTGCATGACATAGGCTAGCGCGACCTGCGTGACTGCTGCTGGAGGGTCCAAAGACGATGCAACCTGCTCCAGTTCCCGGGATACAGCCCTGTCGAGCTTTGAAAGGGGTATGTTCTTGCGTCCTTCGTTGCGCTGCTCGCGGTCCTTGAATCCCTCTTCTGTCTGGAATCTCCCTTGGTTCAAAACACCGTAAGGGCACAGTCCCATCCCTTCGTCAAGACACATAGGGATGATGTCTCTCTCGAAATCTCGCATGGAAGCGTTCCACATGCCTTGGTACACAACGAATTGCCGAAGGCCAGCCATTCGGGCATACTGGTTGGCCTTTGCTACAACCCAAGCCGGAGTGTCTGAGATGCCAAGATACAGAACTTTACCCGAAGCAACGAGGTCGTTCAGGCCTTGCATCAGCTCCGGGATAGTTGTGGTGTAGTCCCACCAGTGAACGTAGAAGATATCCACATAGGTCGTTTGCAGCCTCCGTAGGGATGCTTCAAGGGAAAGTCTCATAGATTTAGTACCATTGCCGCCACGGTTCGTGATGATGCTATTATCGCCCTGACTGGGCTTATAAGAGGCCGAATATTTCGTGGCGATGACCAAATCATCTCGGTTCTGTCGGGCGGTGATCCATTCTCCCAACCATTCTTCTGTCTGTCCAGCTTGATAACCATTGGCTGTATCGATGAAATTGCCGCCTTGAGCAACAAAATGATCCAAAATCTCGAATGTCGTATTCTTGGAACACTCCCCCATCGTGTTTTTGTAAACATCTCCGAAATTCATGGTGCCAAGACACAGTGGAGATACTCGCAACGAGGCAGTGGGGGAAAGCTGTCGATAACGAGCGAGAAGTGATGGTAATCTTTTAGTAGACATTGTGCTCCGTTATTGAAGAAATTATAAGTTGATCAATACGAGTGCTGCATAGGAAATGATTTTGCGACCTATGTCGAAACAACCTGAGGGCGAGGAATTCTATACACCCTTATATATGCCTTCATAGGCGGGGTATCGGCTAGCTAACGTCTTTAGGCTATCCGAAATCTCCGATAACACTTGTCCAGTCTGACGCGCTATGACGCAGTTTTCTAATAGAATTCAGCCTTTCGGGGGCAAGTAACCAAAAGTCCTAACTCCGAAGTGTTGATATGTAATCATCCATAGGTAGATTGGATAATGGATAAATAGTTAATCTCACCAAAGTTAATCTGCGCTATATATAATGGGAGGTACATTAGCAAGGTCAGACAAGCATATGAACCAGAGGAATCTAGCAGGTTCATTCACCATCCTCTTAAGCTTTGGCATCAGGACTCACGAGACGCATTGCCTCAAAGTAAGTGAAATGAGCCATCTCCAGCCTTCAAAAATACGCCACCATTTTACCATAGAGAAAATACGAGTATTATTACAGCATTTATGATCTAGCTTAAGTTAATTGTTCTTTTGGTCAGGGCGAAAAGATTTTCACGACCAAACCTATTGTTGAACACTATTTGTATGCCACCTCTGTGGCCTGGTTCCTGGAACACCCGGTTGAGCCTATCGCTTGTTTTTTTTAACTAGAAGTAAATTATGATCTAGCTTTTGATGATTACGGTCAATAAAACGGTCATCTAAACCCTTCCATCGACCTTGGCCCTCTCCCATGCACCACTGAGCATTTCATGAACGGTTGTGAAAACGACATCAGGGAAGCGACGGTTCCAATCCGGTTCCAAATCTAGGATTCCGTTGTGAATTCCCAACGCCCAAACACAGATAAATCGTGTAAGCATCTCTTTCACCTTCTCGGGAGACAAATACTCATGGAAGGCAGGCAACCAGCTGGGTTTCCAATCGCCAGCCTCGAGATCAGTTATTCTAGCATCGTGCAACTCAAACCTTTTTCTTGTTATTTGGTTACTCATGCTTTTACTTTTCACCGCTAATAGACCATGACCCGAGATTGGGAATCACACAGAAAAAAGCAGCACGCATTTATGGAGATGTCAGAGAAGGAACTTGACCAGAAATTGCACACCATGTCTACGTGCAAACAACCCGCTCCCACTGTGAGTGGCAGGATGAACCTGGAATCTGGATCTCGGAACACCTTGAGAAGAATCTAAGGGACGAAGAGAACGTAGCAAGATTCAACTGGCCTTGAGCTACAGCTCAATTACAAATCAAGTCCCCAAGTGGGCATAGTCCATTTATTAAATGCCAGATTTTGCAGGAGAGCAGATGATGTGTGCGTGTGCTATTTAATGGATTCCGTTCGTTTCCTTATTAGGAATGAGTTCGCCTAGTCAAATGGACCGGAAGTGTGAAACTGCTGGCCCGCAATGTAACCAATACGGCGATGCAAGTTCGCCACATTAGGAAGGAATTCGCCGAGTTAAGATATTGTGGTATAGCTGAAGTTGCCTAGTGCCATGACCTAACCTAAGCTGTATTGGCTTACATGTTTCTTTCCACCGTGTCCCCTCCCACTCCCGACTAAAGGCTGTTTAGCTTTAGTTCCACATTCAGTTAGGTTCGGCCTCGGCCAGGCACTGCTTAGAAATCAATTTCACAGGCTGCATTGCTCAGCGACTTTATCTCCGGAATATAATTACCCACGGTGTGAGGCTATTTGCGTATAAGAGGAAGGCCGCCTTTCATATAAATTGATATGTTAGAGGGACGGGGGAACTTGCATCGCATTTCTTTGCCGGGCGGTTTCAGAATCTCTGGAGCTCAAGAAATTCGAATCCTGACAATAACCAGCTGCCACCCCAAAAATGAACGTTAGATTTCGATAGAAAAGGTATGAGAGCTAAAAAGAGCCTTGTTTTAACGAAGAACGGTGCACCATTACATTGGGTTCCTTATGTACGCTATGGCATATAGGCTATGACGGGCAAAAGCGTTCATGGTGTAGATGGAAAAGCCACGCCACCCCAGCGTCCAGATCCATACCATAGAATGAGAGTCCATTTTTTTCTGACCCTACCGACTAGCGTTCACATCAAACATCAGCCGAATTATTACAAGATTGGTACCTGCGGGAGATTCACGACCTTCTGTTACATTAGCCGACTAAATACGCCACTGATTTACTCTACTTATATCAGATGACGATGGCCAATCTATTTGCTATCTTGAGTTGCCTTCATTCGACATACCAGCAATTAACAAGAACCTTTGCTTCTATCTCTGGTTATATTTCAGATTTGAAATTTAGCATTTATGGGTAGTCTTCGTCGAACCCTAGGCCTTTGTCTCTTATCGAATAGCAGCACCGGCTTACAACTTGGCATATAATACCGGCGGTGGCGGGGAAGCGTCGACTTTAGCAATATCGATCTCTAGTTCAAATGTCGTACTGCCCAAAAAGGACACGAGATTAAATTTAACTGTGGCCTTCTCATTCTGGCCAGGAAGATTGAGATAGTCAAACGGCTTTTGGGGAGCCAACTTAGACCGATAAAGTGCTTGATTCCAATTTTGGAGGAGATGGAAGCTCCTCATCATGTCTTGCCCAAGTACTGTGGCACTAATGCCCTGATCTACCTCCCGTTGCAATTCTTCAATGCTCCAAATTTTGCACCAAATTGTTGCGTGTTGGGTGGACCTGGTGAATATTTCTTGTCGAAAGCCGGTTGGATGTAATTCCCAGACTATGCAAAACGATGGAGCCAGCCCTTTGTAGATCATGACAATACCTCTCGGGCTCTTTTCGTTTGGAAAGAGAAGTTGCGGAGAAATTCTTTTTGGAAATGAATCCCCAATATGATACTGGCCATCATCTGGTTGTGACAGTTTCTTGATTCGTAGCGAGGGACTGTAAATCGTTGGTATTTTTCCTTCGACTGGTAAAGCCAGCAATGAGACAACGACCAATCTTACCTGGAGGATGTGCACCCCATAAAGAATTTTACAAAGAATTTCACCGATGGGACGCAATGGAATTGAACATGCAAAAGGAACGTTTAACATTCATCAGTATTGGGGGCGTAATGCCGCCATTTCAATACACCACTTCGGCATATCATCCGCCTTCACGTTTCAATCTGTCAATAGAATTTGGATCATACTTAATATTGGAATATCGAGGCAAAATAAAGTTGATGCTTCAAGAAAATGCGAATCTTATCAATATTTCTCAGTTATACATATTGTAGTCCCTTAATTAACCTACAGTTTCCAAATACTGAAACACAGCCTCTTAACACATGTGAAAAGTTTTGATGTGGCAGCAATTGAATTGCTGGCCCGCATAAATAATTACGCAGTTAATGGAATGGCGAACGTGAAAAGTGTATATACTTCTGACCGACGTCCAGGCTCAGCTGTGCAAGTGGGCGAGACTGCCTCAGGTCTTTGACGCTCCAAATTACAGTGAGATAGAGATGGGTAATTTGCACTGGCTTGATTAGCATATTGTAAGGTCCTAGCTTTTCAGAATGGACACTTACAATTTTGCCACAACCGTGAGGACAACACATCGTCAGTGGCTCGCAATCTGCATCTTCGATGCAGTTGACATTCTCATCGAACTGGCAAGTGGTAACAATTGTCGGAGGGGGAGGGCATTCTAGTTTCAAAGTTGGGATCGCCATCGTGAAGCCTACGAAGGCCATCAGAATTGCTGTTAAAGTTCTCATGTTGGAAACGCCGTTGTTACTATATCGAGAACAAATATGGTCGGTGTGAGGCCGTGGAGAGATGTACAGACGAACATCAGTGGAAGGTTCGAGGGGTTTGCAGTAGGTCTAAATACTGCTGATATAATGCGGAATGAAGACTAATGCAACTGATTCGTGGCCGCAATAAGAATAAGACAGAGGCCGGCAGCTCGCCAAGAACACACTAAAACACGGAAATCTTTTAGCTTAGCATTTAGCGTACTTACGAACGGAATTATTAGGCTAGTGAAAGTACCAACTCGTCACCGCCATTACCACCTGAGATCCGTTTTTGGCACGCTACCAGATCTATAGCAGGCCAACAACGAAAATTCGCTGCTATACTTATTAGAGAATGATAAAAAGAAAATCAAGTAATATTGAAAGCACATCAACAACGGTAAAGGCAAGATAGAACGTTCCCAATGTAGCCTAACACACTCCACAAGCAACGGCAATTGCCCAGGCGATCTAGCAGCCGCAAACCACATTAGCGCTGTTCTGGAGTGGGGACCCCTCCCCCCAGGTCAGTCCAGGCTGGGGAAAAAACGGTTGCTGGTTACGACAAACAAAGAGTTTGGAGAGAGCAGTATAGGGGGTTTCATCCTGAAAAGGTGACGACAACAGTCACGAGAGACCCAAAGAGACCTTCTCTGTACGAGCAGGAACCTCAATGTATCCCGAGGCCACTTCACGGACAGAGCAGAGCGTGGTTGTCTCATATTGGTTAGATTATTTACTTTAGTGGGGAAAAAGAAAAAGAAAAAAACAAACGGTACCCGCTGGGTTGACTTGGTCGGGTGATCTAGAATCAAGCCACAGCAATTTAACAATAGGCTTGGCCGCGTAACCCTTTTCACCCTTGCCGAATGAGGATTGGTTAGCATATTTGCGCGTGGTTTCAATGTCTCTCGAACCTGAATGCCCCGCTCGGCTAATTCTTTGTGATGTCACCTTCCCTACACCAAAGCCATTGACATCATAGGGCTGCCTTTCTTTGATGGTATGTTGGTATGTTTCCTGTATACCACCAAAAAGGACACACCTGGGCGTAGTGGCTAAGAATTCATTCTCATGCGAGCCGCGGAAGGCCAAAACAGATTGATCCTGTGTCTGTTAAATAATTGCCTCTTGCAATCTAGTAAAAGATTTTAGACCCTCGCCGTAAATGAGAGATAGGTTTATATCAAATATTCCACATAGACAATACGCCATATCTTCATCTCTGGTCGTCTGTCGTTGAGGCCCAGCTCATGCGATGGGCAACCGTAAACCGAGAAAGACCGTCGTTGTAAATCGAATGCCACCAGTCGGAGCCGCATGCTTGGCAACATTGCCGGACTTCATCAAGTCTATGTTCTTCCCACTGTGAGGGAAATGATGAGTGGCCATGTCGCAAGACCGTTTCATGAATGCCGGTGGTTTCCGCCAGCGTGGTCGCTAGTGAGAAGCGGTTTCCCAGGCAAACCCAATCTCGGTCATATATTTGGAGGTCATTCGGTGCAATAAGCTCCTGGAGAGTCCATCTGCGAGTAAACCACCGGCAATCCTTCAGCGCAGAGCCTTTTGTAGCAACCTCAAGATAAGCGTAACATATCGAGGATGCACTGTACCAGTTGAACATTGAGTTGATAGCTTCAGAAAGCTCTGCGCTGCTTTCCTTGTTGATACAACAAGTGTCAACCCAACCATATGGATAACCGTCGGAGAAGGCCTTGCGACAAAAGTCCCTGACTTTGCGAAACCCTGCCTTCTGTGGGTAAGATTCGACAGGTCTATCGTTGATTTCGCTGAAAAGCAGCTCTTGTTCGCCCCAAGTATGTGACAAGATGGCATATTTCGGCACCTTACGTCCCTCCCAATCCTTCAGCCGCAGTGTTTGGGTGTTCAAAAGCCGCATTCTGGTATTCTGTCTCGTAATAAGAGAAGATGAGCTTTAGCCGTGTTATGTGAGATCCCGAGAGCTTTTTTCTTTTCTTTTAAAAAGAAAAAAAAGAAAAGGAGAAAAATAGCAGCTCTTGTACGGCGTACTTTTAAATGAGATTTTCCAAGTATGATGAGACATCGCAAGGCAACCAGGTCGCATCTTTAAAGGAGGCAATGTGGCTGTGGCTGTGGCTGTGGTGAAAGATTCTGTGAAGCCGACGTACGTATGCAACACAAGCATCTTAGCAAAAGATCATCATGGCTTGGTTCATTTGGGAATCCATCAGCTCGGTTTTATTGTTCTATAAATAGTGCAATCTCTATTGTTTGGGTATTTTCAGTTCATCAGAGGCCTCCGTTTCTTTTGCTTATTGTGCCACGAGTTGCGGTGACAAGGCATACGATCATCAAAATGGTTCGCCTGTCCAGGTCGCTTTAGCGAGCAAGTGTCATTTCTGCTTCGATTCGGAAAATCCTGTCTCACTTATATTTTACACCTGCAAGCTTCAACCCAGACAAACAAAACCTGCATTCATCTCAATCCTGTGCTCAGATCCTTTTATTTCATAACGCAGCGCGCTCTAATCGACATGTCTCATCCTCTTGAACCGCCCATAGCTCAATCCAGCCCGAAAAGAAAAAGCATGTTTGAGAGTCTGTCTTCGAGGTCGAGATTTCACGAGCCGGGCTCCCGTAAGCACTACCTAAATTCTGTAACCCAAGAATCTGGGCCACGTTGACTCACAATTCCAGGGTTGCGCACGAAGCACGCAAAACCTTTGTCTTTATTAAGCCAATCGCTGCTAACCAGTCTGTTGAAAAACCGCGACAACTGTCATCCGCCCATTGAGGAAGAAGCCGACATTTCAACAGAGATACGAAAACTTCCCTTGGTGCTTGCTGTCGACATATCCGGAAGCACCAGAGAAAAGATCTTAGAACAAGAGAAATTAGCAATTGCTAAGATAACATCGAATCTAGAATCTGATGATCTTCGCGCACATTCCTTCGTCCTACCCTAGGATGGTCAGCCGCACACGCCGATAGCACCGCCACACACCGAATCGCTGAAGTCTGGCGCTGGGACCAATCCAGCTGTGCTGCTTCAACAAGCCCATAGCAAAAGAAAATTGCAAGAGTCAAACCTTTGGTTCCTTCTGACAGATGGCGCTATTGTGGACAAATACATTCACAGATTTGCTAATGGCATTTCAGGAGCCGGCTTACATGGCACACCATCAGTCATCATACTTTTTGGCTATCGACAGCAATCCCCATTTAACTGCAATGTTTCTGTTGGAATGTCAGTTTTTGCAGTAGCCCCACACTGTATGTTTCTCTTCCATGATGTCAGAACGAGCTCTGTATATGTGCTTCAAGCAAAAGGAGCATTCACTGGCATACTTCCGGATTCCAAAAGGTTCACCCCTTTTAGCTCGACAACGCGTTGGGAAGACCTCGCTAGAATCGAATATGAGGATCTCTGTAACATAGAGGTTCCTCGTCCGGATCACCTCGCGGCAGAGACTGTAATTCTTCCTGGAGGCAAGAAATTTGACATGGCATCAATTTACAACAATAACTTGTCGGAGGAAGAAACCACCCGGTTACTTTCCGACTACTCGGCCCTGGACGTGATCCTACTTGCAGCTAAGACCCGTGGCAAGAGTTCACTAGTTAAATCATGGATGGAGAATTCTGGTCGCATGTTCTCATCACCGCAGGTGGCTTCCTTGGAGCGTGAGGACGTCGACTCAAAAGGACATTCCACACTGGTCAGCCTACTTCAAGAGTTCTCCAAGGTCTCATCTTCGGCAGATCAGCCTTTGGATATGTGGGATCAGCTTGCAAGGCAGAACCCTGAGACTTCAGGGGTTGATGATGAAATTAAATCTTCATTCGTCAAAATAGAGACACTCAGATCAGCTCTTCGCCATGCGCACGCGAATAACTGGAGAAACTTCCAACTTCAGGTCATGGCTGCCCAAGATCGTTCTCAGAAACTCAACCAAGCCAAAGCCGAGGTCATATCTACTATCGATAGTTATAGCGATGCAGAGTCTATAAGCCCAGCTATACTCACGCCAATGTCTTCTCCATCCCCAGCGGGACAGTATCTCTCGCTGGCATCGAACTTCACTCCCGGCCGAGGCAGTTGGGTGGATGCAGGGCTTCAGCAGAGGCAGAGCCCACTGGCGTCGATCCATGAAATTACACACCATGACCAAGCACAAGATTTACTTTTTCTTTCGGGGTTTTGCGGACAGAGAAAGTTAACACAAAGCAGCGTACAATCTGAGGCCTATGGCATATGTCCAATTTGCCAAGAGCCCAACGTCATTCAAACCTTGCTCCTACAATCGAATTCAGCAAAGCCTAGAACTCCCGGGCTTCAGGAGTTTAGTCAACGTATTGGTCATGAAGGCCCATTAGTGCTCGGAAATTATCCAGAGATGGATATTATACTTCCCATGACATCATGCGATGCCTGTGCATTCCTTCTCCTCCGATCCGGTGAGTTGCCCGACGGCAATAGAATCACCGCAGCCTTGCCCTTGGTACCGCTTCAGACAAAAGACAATCGTAATCTATGGGGGAAAGGCATTGCGCAGGCCTACGGAAACCAATCTCAATCATCCAACGCTCTGCTTATTTTCTTCTCCACCATCTGCGCCACTCTTGAGCGATTGGCTGACAGCCCGAACCATTCAAATTCAACTCAAAGGGAAAGGTTGAAATTGTGTCGTAATGAGATGTTAAAGTTGCATGATATATCTACAAGAGCTGGGTTGACGCCACTCGGCAGCCCGGCCGTTTAGAGAGGATCAGTGAGCTGGAAACGCTCTTATGGAGCTACAATACGAAAGTAGGTAGAACCCCACATTTTGATTCGTCAATCCAGAACATCTTTGAGGATTTGGGTGTGGTTACAGAGGACATCGCAGCAAAGCTTATAGCGACTCTTTGTGGGCAGTACTAAAGGGTTACGGGTGCATGATCGGCATCGGCAGTTGGCCTCATGTATATGTGAGAGTTCAATATATAATACAAATCAGAAGTCAACCATGTTCATTTTTTTGAGAACATACACGCGAAGTACAAGGGGTTAGGACTAAAGATTGCAAGGACTGGTACAAACGAGTCTCTGGTAAAAAGGCCATGAGGCTGAGAAAATGCGAAAAGGGCATAGTAAAAGCCCTCATGGGCTGCCTCTTGCCATATTTTTAGGTCGACAGAAGGTAACGGCGTGAGAAGTGCTCCGCCGCCGCCAAACGTAAGTAGGCCTATTTTCGTCGCTATAGTGGAGCGATTAACTTTGGACCGGTCTCGAAACGGGTCGCCCGAACCGATCGGGGCCCCGGGGATTAAGCCGTGGTCGGGCATACCGTCATGTTGGATGTCTACTAATCAATCAGCTTGTAAGTTATAAGCTAGTTTGTTCGAGACCGCACACATTATAGCATTCGCACACATACATCCGCTTCAAAGAGTAAAAACAGCACGACAACTCTATTGATATGGGCAAAAGTAGACTAGAATTAGAGGTTCTGGCCAGAGTTCAAGGTAATAACTGAGGAACCTCCCCAAACAAACTCAGGATTTACGACAGCAATGTAGTAAGACTGAGAAGATAAAGTACTTCACTGATCCAGATGAGGCATAGTGTAGGTCGCCACAATCCAAAATCCAAACATTAGCTTTCACTCAAGCGGACTATCACATGAAGACTGGCCCACTACTGATCTAGAACGACCTATCATTAGCTTTGTGGTCGTTGATAAATCACTAGCGCGGTCGAGGCGTAGATTAACGACTAGTAACTCGCATATCTAACAATCGGCTACATATAGCTGGCAACCCCTCCAAGTCAACAACAACATCAGCATCCACCCCACAATCGTTTTTCATTTCTAGTCAGTCCTTTCAGGAACTCTCTGTCACTCCTTCAATTCGCAATATCACTTGCCAATCACCATCTCCCACCCAAAGACCAAGATGAAGTTCTCCATCCTCGCAGCTACCGCTCTCATGAGCGCCGCCGCCGCGAAGCAGACAGTCACCGTGACCGAAACGGAAACCGACACTGTCACTGAAACGGAGACCGTCTCAGAGTGCACCGCAACAACCACAATCGCAAGGAGAACTACCACCGTTTCGGAATACGCTACCAAAACCATCACTGTTGAAAAGACTGTCGCTGTTACTGTTCCTGCTGTTGGAGTCACCACTCTGCCAAAGCAGACGACTACTTCTTCCAGTTCTTCAAAGTCCAGCGCAAACACGCTCACGTCGAGCACCCTTGCAACTGGCACCAAGACGTCCGGGACGACTACAGCCAGCAGCTGCTTGCCTACAGCGGCAGGGATGCACTGCGGCGTGCAGGGCTCGAGCCCCCACAACCCCGGCTTGATCAACTCGTATCCAGACACCAGTGCTTCAGATTGCGTGACCAAGTGCAGTCAGCTGTCTTACTGCGGCCTGGTTATTCACCAGCCTTCCTCCGGAAACTGCTACCTGTATTTCACGCCCTCTACCGGCGACTCTGCGTTCAAGGAGATGTCGAACGGGTACTACTACTATGACAGGGGCTGCTACCCTTGCGGTATTCCTTCGAATCTGCCTTAGTTTCTTTAGGTTAAGGGATGGGAGTTTGGTTTAGTCCTTCATTCATAGATTAGGAGCAAAATAGAATTTTATTGGCCTCGGTAAATTCCAGTTCAAAGTGAATCGCGTAACCAAACCACCTCCAGACTATTGCTGACAACTACCATTCAATCCACATGGAATTAAGAGTAAAACTACCTTGGAGGGTTTTCATTACATCTCTTCATGTCCTTTCCACAGCGAAAAATCCGCTCAATAAATACCAGTCACGAAAGCCAAGAATGACTAGGCAAAATAGATGCCCCTACCCTGTAACAAGATAATCTCAAGAAACTACACCAGAGAAAATACGACGATTTTTATTTTTATTTTTATTTCTACAAATCTCTTTTTCTCGATTCCCTTTTTCAGCTTATTTTCTCGCCTCATGATGAGCTTGCGTTGTTGCAGTGGTCTGGTGCGGCCTAGCGTAGCCACACTACGTCATAGGCAATCTTCAGCCACACACCATTAGGAAATCCGGTTCATGAACAGTTCGACGTCATGACATTGACATGGATGGATGTCAAAGTAAGCATTTCGGTGCTTGTGATTCTTATTCTTTTGTTCTATGGTTGATATAAACCTAGCTGTCCAATCCCAACGACAAATGACCACTTACAATCCCCCACTATTGTTTCTCATTCTTCACTCATCATACTCATGACACCCATTGTCGCTCCAGGTCTCCAGCAATACACAGCTAAACGAGAACCACCGTGTCGCATTCAATTGGATAACTTCAGCATAGAAAATAAACTAAACCCGGCAGAATGGACGTCCTTCTCTCCCTCCCCTTAGTCTCCTACCTCCTTGCGCCCGGCGCCTCGTCGTGGTCCACGTCGCTCAACCTTCTCTTCTTCTACATGACGTGGACCACGCTCGTCCTCTCCCACTCGCCCCTCAAGATCCGCCTTGTCGGTTCGCTCGCCATACGCGTCGCAATATGGCTGATACCGTCGCTCATAACTCTACTCTTTGACCTCGGAGTGCCAAGCTTAGCCGAGTCAATCAAAATGACAGGTCGCGCTGCGCTACCTCCTCGCGATCCACGTCGCCTGCTCAGACAGCTCGGCCTCGCCCTCGTTAACCTTGCCATAATTACAGGCATTGAGGCCGGCTCCAGCCTGGCCTTTGTCTTTGTCTTTAAGCAGGCCGACTTCAAGACCAGCACCACGCTGCCGTTGCCCTGGCAGATCGCAAAGCACATCGTCTTCCTCCTCGCCGCCCGCGAGCTCCTCTCGTACAACATCCACCGCCACATCCTCCATGGCCGATCATTCGTCGCCAAGTACCACGCTCACTACGCCCACGCCCGCGCCGCCGTGCCCTACAGCCTCCAGCTTCTGTCCGACCACCCGCTCCCACTTATTCTGCACCGCTTCGCCCCCATCTACCTGCCCGCGCTGCTCCTGCGCCCTCACCTGCTCACCTACTTCGTCTTCCTGGCCCTGTGTACCTCCGAGGAGACGCTCGCCATGTCCGGCTACAGCGTCGTCCCCGGCATCATCATGGGCGGCATCGCCCGCCGTTGCGCCGTCCACTACGCCGGGGGTGGGGGCTCCAATTTTGGCGCCTGGGGCCTGCTGGACTGGGTCAACGGGACGAGCCGCGGGCGCGATGTGCTGGACGACGTCAGGGCCGAGGCCGACAAGCACCACCTCAAGGAACGGTCTGCGGACACAATGGATGATGGCGTAAGCGCTATCCAAGGCGGGATTGATGCGTTAAGAAATGGTCACGGAAACGGGACAAGAAAGAGTCCTCGATTGAAGTCACTCAAGCGATCTTAAAAAAAAGAAAAGGCTGTATGTAAAGTAAAGTAGGATAATCTTGATGTTGAATGAGATATGAGTGTCATGATACCTCCTCCTCCTACTATATGCTAGTAACGAAAAGTTTAAAAAAAAAAAAAACAAGGTCCTGTTTCACGTTTGATACTGTTTTTTTGTGTATCCAAATAAAAGAAGCCTCCCGCGCTCTATGTGCAAATCATCTTTTGCAGTTTTTCCCTTCTGGCTCCTTGAGGACCATGAAAAAAGAAAACTCCAGAATGTTCTAACCCGTGGCCAACCATTTCCCGTTAATGTACATTTAGTTGTAATCCATCTTCTTCTTGAACCACGCCAGCGTCTCAATGCCGCTCTGCACGCGCATGCCCATGCGGGCGTCCAGCGTGTACGTCTCCCAGACCCTGACAAGCTCGAGCTGCTTGTAGCACTCGTCGTACTTGGCGCGGCGGTGCGCAGCCACTTCCTCGTCAGTGCCCTCGGGTGGGTTGCAGCACTCAATCCATGCAATTGAGGCCACCTCGTAGTTGCCTGCCGCCAGGACGTAGTCGTCCTTGGTGGTGCCCTTAAAAGCGGCACTAGTGACTTTGTCAGCGGAGACTCGTCTAGTTTAGTGACATGGCAAACTTACCGGTCATGCTTCAAAAGGTGCTCGTCCAACACGGCTCGGGCCTCATCAAACTTACCCAGCCTCTTGAGGATGGCACCCTGCAACAGAGCCCAGACGCCCATCTCATCCACCTCCTTCTTAATGTTGGCCACCACTTCCTCCTTGGCCGTGCAGCGCTCCCACTTGAGGTTATCCAGCGCCCGCTCCAGCTCAGGAGCCGCCATGCGCTTGGGTCCGTTCCACAGGTACGACATCTCAATGGCGGGGCTAGTACCAATGGCATCAGCCAGGTCAACGCTATTAGCCTTGGCCCGCTCCTCCCACTTCTGGATCTTACGGTCCAGGAACGTCTCGAGAGGCATCTGTCGCGCCATAAACTTCTTCTTGCCTACCACACTGGGAGCCTTGCGGAAAAACTCCTCCGTCTTCACCTTCTGCCTGCGGGCCTCATCCTCATCGCCCTTTTGGACCGCATCACGGTACAATTCCAGGGAAGCGGAACCAGCCATGTAGTAATATAGGGCCGGGCTCCAGTCGTTGACCTCAAGGCAGCGGAGGAAAGAATCGCGCATGCCCTCCCAGTTCTGCACAAACATGTAGCTAATGGACAGCTCAAAGTTGTTAGCGGCAGCAACCTGCTTCATCTTAGCCTCCTTGCCGGTCGTGAGGATCTCAATAGCCTTGGGGAGCTGGTTCTCGTTAGAGTGCTGTCGGGCCTCCTCCACGCGCCAGAGCCGAGAGTCGGGGTACCGGGCTCGCATCGAAGCCAGAAGCTCGTCGCACTTTTTCCTGGGAGGTCCAACAACTTCAGCGTGCTCGTCAAAGTCCTTTTCGTCCGGAAGAATGTCCACCACTCCGAGGAGACCGTTGTAGTAGGCCAGGAGAACCATGCCGGCAATGGCACCGTTCAGGTTGGCATAGGCGGTTGAGCGCCACAGCATGCGAACACCTCGCTCGCGGTCACCACGGAAGCCAACAATGGAGAGAATACGGGAGAAAGCCGGAGGAATGAGGGTGATCATGAGAAGCATGATTCCAAAGCACATGTTGGCGCCAGAGTGAACAAAGACATCGAGCGGGTTGTCGAGAAGGATGTTGTCGGAGGAGACGGCCTTGGACTTCATCTCGAGAGGCGACGATGGGCGGCCATCGAGAAGCTGCTCTTCAGCGCTACCAAGCTCCGGTGTGGTGGCAGCAGTCGAAGGATCCGTGGGATTGGCTGGTGTCTGCAGCCCTGAGGGCTCGCTAGCGTCGACCGAGTCAGTCTTACTGCTGATATCGAGCTTCGAGTCCGTCTTTGCCTTTTCCTCGGCGGCACGCTCAGCACCCTCGGCCTGCTCCGCAAGGGCCTTTTCCTCGGCGGCGATAATGGCGTCAAGTGTGAGGAAGGCCTTGCGCAGCTTGTAGAAGCTCTTCATGGCCTCGATCAGACTCTCATGCAGCACACCCACGACGGCGCCCATGAGCTGTGTCTCGGCACGCACCAGCTCATACTCGGTGCCGGGCGGGTACAGCTTGCTTCCTGCGCGGGCTTTTCCGTGCTTCTGGGCCTTCTTGTAGTCGTTCCACGCCTTGGCCTCGCACTCATCCAGCCTGGTGGTGGTCTCCGTCATGACCTGCTTCTCGAAACCGAGGACGGACCGCATGAAGATTGTGACGGCCAGACCCAGCTGGTGAAACGATGAATCGCCCTTCTGAAGGCGCTCCCAGGCACCATCAATGTCGTCGTTCATGATGAGGCTGGACGAGAGCATGGCGTCGTCAATGTCGGCCATTTCTTTGGCGTAGTTATCCGACGAGTCGCTGTCGCTGCCGTTGGCGTCGTCCGCCTTGGAGCCCTCGACCTTGGGGGCCTCGGGCTTCGCGCTGGAGCGAAACCAGCCTGCTAAACGACTCATTTTGGATTTCTTTTCTTTTCTTCTTCTTTTCCTGGATCACCCAGACGCGAATGTGAAAAGTTGAGAGTGGGAGCGAGAGGAGGGGACGTTAGAAAAGAGATGCAAGCCTAAAATGTGCCAAGACCCAACACCCCCCGGTCGAATCGCCAACTAAAATGCTTGCTTGCAGGACCCCCCAAAAAAACTAGGCACTAAAACGAGAAGGGCGCTTGCTGAATGGTCCCTGCTTTTTTGGTGCAGAACAAGAAAGAAAAAAGGCGGTGATGAAAACAATATATCCCGACTCGAGGTGATCAAAGCTCAGCCCCAATGCTGACGTCCCTGTGGCTGCTGGACTTTGGGGGAGGGGGGGTTAAGGCTAACCCGGTAGAGGGCCCGTAGCGTACGGTACGGCGGGATGAATGACGTGAACCCCGCTGATACGAAGGTGCTGGAGCAATGCTGATCAGAGAGCTTCAGGCATCAGGGGGAGGGGTGAAATCTTGAAGCCCCTGGAATCAATTCCTCGGAGGTTAAAATCGACGATCCTTCCGAGGATGAGGAGGAAAAACAACCCAAAAAAACGAAGACGAGATAAAAAAAGAAGAAGGGAAGAAAGAAGAAAAAGAGAAAGCGAAAACGAGGCTTTTAGCACGCACGAGTGGGTTATTTGTCCCGTTCGCATTTCCCAAGCAAGCAAGCTCCACGAAGCATGGAGATAGCCGGCACCTCGGGGCCGTAGCCCGCCATGTCATAGGCTCGCCTTGTGCGGATTTAGGCGGAATTCTTTCGACTTGCTTGCCCTGTGTCCCACCCATCTTCCCTCGCCTTCCCACGCTTCCCACTCCCAAAAGGACCCCATAGCTCCTCTCGCTCAGCGTCTGCGGCGGCGCCTCGTTAGCCTCTCCAGCTGCTGTTTTTAGCGGGGAAGGGGGGTGAGGAGCTTCGCTTTGCTTTGGTTCTGTGCGCCACGGGCGCTGCAGAACTACAACCACTTGCATGACATTGATGGATTGCAGAAAAAACGGATTTATGTCATTTATGGCACGCGCCATGCATCATGTCTAGCCCTGCAACAATGCCCTGAACGAGCAAATTTGCGACACTGACAATTCTGGCATAAGCAATAATTATGACGCTTCGTTTCTGTTTTACTTCGCCTCACAATCATGGTTCCCCAACTGTTGCCCCATTCCAGCCAAGCATACCAGCTGGGTTCCAACAATAACCCTCCAAAAACCTCCAAACATCCCACCCTGTCCATCCACGGGACCCCATGAAGTCTAGCTTTCAAACCCAGCCCCAAGCCCCCCCTCCCCCGTAGATCATCCAGAACAATGACATCTCTCTCCCGCGCTTCCCATCGGTTTCAGACCGGGCGCATCCTTGTTTGCTGCGGGATCCGGGCGCCCGTTCCCTGGCATTCTTGACCTTCCACATGGGGCCGTATGTCGCCGAAGTTTCCAAGGCGGGCCTACCCTACACACCGATTGCGGTTGTTCCGTGCGCTGGCTGCCTTCCCCCAGCCAGCACAACGGCCCTTCACTTCTTCCGCGCCCCGGTCCTCCGCCACGCGCTGTCCCGCCCGCCCATCAGGCCCGCCGCCTCGTTGCGCAAGGCTCCGATCCAACATCGCAAGCTTGCCACCACGCATCATTTCCCTTGTTTTTCTTAGCTCTGCGCATCGAGCTTCCTCCACCAACCAACCACCGATTCCTCACCGCAACCTCTCTCCCCCGCAAACCTCCCTTTCGCTACATCAGCAATCATGGCCTCAGACACCAAGCCCGAGGAGAAGGCCCCCGAGCAGAAGCCCGAGCAGAAGCCCACCGCACTCGGCGAGGATGACGAGTTTGAGGACTTCCCCGTCGACGGTACGAACACTTCCCGAATACCCATTCCGCCTGTCCCATTTTGCACACATACCGTACCCTGGTTTGGAGGTTGGGCCTGAGAGGCAGCCTGCTGGAGCTGTAGCTACGTTGTAGCTCTAGCTAGCTTGCCTCTTCTCCATTCATCCATCCATCCTTCCGCCGACGCAACCAGAAACACACGCTGACAAATGCCACCATCCAGACTGGCCAGAGGACCAGACCGAGGCCGCCCAGGGCAACCAGCAGACCAAGCACCTCTGGGAGGAGAGCTGGGACGACGACGACACCACCGATGACTTTTCGGCGCAGCTAAAGTGGGTTTGCCCGTCCCCCGTCCCCGTAACCCCCGCCCTTGGAGACATTGCCCGCCCATTCCGCAACCGTTTCGGTTTGAAAGCGGCCGATGCACGATGCATGAATCCATTCGCCCAGCAGAAAGCTAACAGAACTCGCAGGGAGGAGCTCAAGAAGGTCGAGGCGTCGAAACGGAGATGAACAGCGGTCACCAAAGGAAACGAGAAATGGAACAGAGATAGACCATGACCAGCATAGATTGGGTCCGTTATAATGAATGATTGACAACGCAAATGGAACTGGCATTGTTTTGACCGCAACCGCTTACGACACCACAATCGTGATCAATTCTTCTTCGCATGCTTCTTTGTTCTGTTTTGGCAACTTTCAATGTCGGATTCTATTGGTATTGGATATTGCTTGCTACAAACTAGCCCTCCCAAGCCGACCTTTTACGAATTTTTAAAAATTATCCCTTCGTCATATTAACATTTTACTTACTCGACAGGGCAACAACACCAGGGAGCTCCTTGCCCTCAAGGAGCTCCAGAGAAGCACCACCACCAGTGGAGACGTGGCTAAGCTTGTCCTCAGCGCCGTACTTCTTGGCGACGGTGGCGGTGTCACCACCACCAATGATGACGGTCTTGCCGTTCGCGCAGGCCTTGATGGCGGCGTCGAGGGTGGCCTTGGTACCGTTGGCGAACTTGTCAAACTCGAAGACACCAGCGGGACCGTTCCAGAGGATGGTCTGGGCGTCGTTGATAGCGGCCTCGTAGAGCTTGACACTCTCCTCACCACAGTCAAGACCCATCCAGCCGTCGGGGATACCCTCAGAGTCCTTGGCGGTGCCAGTGTTGGCGTCCTTGTCGAACTTGTCGGCGGTGATGTAGTCGACGGGCAGGACGATCTTGACGCCCTTGGCCTCGGCCTTCTTGACGAGGTCGCCGACAATCTTGGAACCGGCCTCATCGAACAGAGAGTTACCGATGGAGACGCCCTCAAGAGTCTTCTTGAAGGTGAAGGCCATGCCACCGCAGATGATGAGGGTGTTGACCTTGTCCAGCAGGTTGTCAATGAGCTGGATCTTGTCGGAAACCTTGGCACCACCGAGGATGGCAAGGAAGGGGCGCTCAGGGGACTCGATGACCTTGGCAAAGTAGTCGAGCTCCTTCTTCATGAGGAAACCAGCAGCCTTCTGGGGCAGGTCGACACCGACCATGGATGAGTGGGCACGGTGAGCAGTGCCGAAAGCATCGTTGACGTAGACGTCACCGAGGGCGGTCAGGCCCTTGCGGAAAGCCTCGACGGCGGCCTTGTCGGCCTTGGTCTTGTTGCCCTCCTTGTCCTTGGAGCTGCCCTCCTCCTCAATGTGGAAGCGGAGGTTCTCGAGGAGGATGACGGCGCCGTTGTCGGCCTTGTTGACAATCTCCTCGACCTCAGGGCCGACGGAGTCGGGGGCCAGGGTGACGGACTTGCCAAGAAGCTTCTCGAGCTCACCAACGACGGGCTTGAGGGAGTACTTGGGATTCACGGCACCGTTGGGGCGGCCCAGGTGAGACATGAGGATGACGGCCTTGGCGCCATTGTCAAGAGCATGCTTGATAGTGGGGAGGGCACCAACAATGCGCTGGTTGTTGGTGACGTTGAAATCGGCATCGAGGGGGACGTTGAAGTCGACCTGGAAGAGAGGCGAATTAGCTTGAGGCAGGATGGAAAGGATGGGAAAAGGAGGAGCGCGGGGTAGGTAGTGGTGACCAAGATAATTCGGTTGGGACGGAGCTGTTAAAGTATCCAGAATAGAATGCAACCTAGAGGAATTGCTTTCAAGGAAGATGTCACAACACCTCAGTGCGAGCTTGCAAACACAGCCATGACACGGTTCATGATCCACGATACCATGATGGTGTCCAAGGGAGGGGGACGGGCAAGATGAAGAAGAAGCATGGCGGGGCAGCGCGCGCAGACAAAACTTACTCGGATGAGGACCCTCTTGCCCTTGACGTCAACGTCGGTGATGGAGAGCTTGTTGGACAGCGACATGGCTTCTTGTGGTTCTGGATGGATGGTGAAGATGGAGGAGGAAGAAGGAAGAGAAGAGTTCCTCTGGGAGAATGGCGGGCGAGAAAAGGTAGAAAATTGCCGTGGTCTGATGGGACAAGGACGACCAGGAGAGCTGCTATGCGCCGAAGATAGAGCGACAAGGTGGGGGAGGGGGAGGTGACGGTGGCGGGGTTGCTTCAGCTTGACACGAGCAAATGGACGACGAGCTCCAGTGCACACACGCGCTGCGCACGCTGCTGCACACGCTGTAGCAGCCGCCTTGTTCATTTGACAATACCTCCCGCCCGCCGCAGCAGCCGCAACCTCTTCCCCTTTCTCCTTTCTCCTGTTCCAATGGCTCCTCCCCCTGTACCAGCTTCTCCTAGCCCTGGCCTCTGTTCACAGTGATGCCGAGCAAGGGTCCTCCAGGCCGTGTTTGTGGTGTGCGCAGTGGTCTGTCGTGGACTCATGGCCCGGCCCATGGCGTAATGGTGGGCTGCTGGCCCCGGCGGCGCTGCGGTGTAAAGATCTCACACCAAGGTGAGCAGCGCCCCCACTGAGGGACAATTGGGCGGGGTGCCCTCTGCTTGTTTTGCCCACCTAAGCTTGGTTCTGTGACGTGACCAATCTCATTAAAAAAAAATAGAGAGGGTGCCCAGAGCTCTCTCCTCTCTAATCATTATCATTACGGAGTGCCATTATTATCACTCGATTTGCTCAACAAAAAAAAAAAAAAACACTTTCCTCTACAAAAATCACTCATATTATTACTCATTCCAACAACCATCCATTTTTCCCTCAATTTTCTACGTCTGTCTTCATTTTCCCTCCTTCAACTACACTTGAACAACAACCAACCAACCAAAACCCCCCTCCCTTTGGTCCAAGCCTGCTCGGTCAGATGCCGTGAGGCCCAGTCCCGAATCCCCCCGGCTTCCGGCGACGATGCAGTAATGGAAACGCTCGGCTGCAGCCGCGGGCGCGGGACCGACACGCGGGATCCCGGATGCGGCCGCTTGGCCTCCCCGGTTTTTCTCTTGCTTCGGGTCCTCCCTGTTATCGTCTCCTGGGCCAAAAGGGTCGCGTGTAACTCACCTCACCATCTGGTAGGCGGGCTTCGTCCTCCGGGTGGAGAATCGCATTCGCACCTGGGCACACGACAGCCGACACATCCTCGGGCTGATCCCGTCACTTCTCTCGGACACGGGCGATTTATTGGCCCAATCGACAAGGCTAGGGAACTATCGCGGGCCGAAGGAACGGCGTTTGCACCCGAGCGAATCGGCACAGTAATCACACCTTGATGCATGACGGCTACATCCTGGTAGCTTTTGTATAGATGTCCCGTTTCTGCATTCTATTTTATGGTAGACATATCCGTGCGCCTGAAGTACATACATAACAGACAGCCCCCCAGCGGACTTCCTAGCTGGTCTCCTTGACCATGCCTGGTTGATTCCAAGGTAAGCCCGCGAGCTGCCTGTTTTTCAACTCCCAAACGCCATGCCCAGTAAAACCCAGAGGAAAAAGAAAAGTAAAAGAGAGAGACCGAGCCGTCGGTCGATGCCCCGAGCAAATGCAAGTAACCCCTTCCGGACCCAACCGTTGGAAAGTATATCAAGGACAGACCGAATGAAACTGCTATCTGGGAGCTATTCCCCTTGTATTGCGACCTTCTCTGAAGGTTCAAGTGATCGAGTGATCGAGTGATGACATAAAAAAAAATCCACCCCCGTTGTTTGGAGAGTATCGAAATGTTGTATCGTTTATTCGTCCGAAGAGTTGGTCAAGGACAGGTACGCAGTCCAGGCAATACCAATGGTGGACACAAATGGCTGTAATCTGTTAGTATACGAAATACTAAATTTCGGCAGACGAAACCTACAAGCTGGTACTGGACTGGCATCAAGCGAAAGTTGACAATCTGCACAGCGGGCCAGACAACGTAGTTGGCCTTGAGCGTGGGGATGTACATGTCACGTAGCTTGTGGGCAACGGCACGGCGACCTCCACCCTCGGCGATGGTCATGGTGGTGAAGAAGACGGTGAGACCAAACGGCGCAAAGATGAGCTGGTCGAAGGCGACACGCTTCATGGCGGGAGCAAAGGCGCTTGTCTTGGTGATAGGGAAGATGCGCTCGAGGAAGCGGAACCACTTGAACTGGACAGGAGCCATGCAGAAACCGTATGCCATGAAGCGGGTCAAGCGTTCGAAGTCGAAGGGAGGGGGCAGGGCCTTGGAGTCGGGGACGAATCCACCCTTTCGATCGAGGTCCTGAATGGACATGGGGATATCATCCTTGAGGCCGGGCTTGCGCTGCGATCGGTTTCGGATGGCTGTGATTGACTGGGCGACAGTATCGGCGACGCCACCAAGAATGGCGTTGGTGACCATCATGGTCATGACTAGAGTCGAAATGTCCAAGTCAGCAATTGCGCGTCATCGTGTGGGGTATGGGGCTTGGTGTTGACGTCGTTGGGTCGGCCGTATGTGACGGGGGCATTTTCGAACTAGGGCATTGGCTGTACATACGTGGTCGCTCGTCATAGTACGAGTTGAATCTGGCCGTGAGTCGGGCGGCGAGTGCCATTTCGATCAGGAAGATGATGGTGTGAAGGAGAGGCTGTGCAGTCAGACAGTGTTAGTACAGATGCATTGCCAGATTTGAAAAGCGTAGATGATAAGCATTCAGAGCAATGTGCGGGTTCAATGAATGTGATAGGCTTGGGGCTTCATCTAGATGCGATGGTTCGGGTTTGAAGAAGGATGGGCGAGATGGGCAAGATGGTGTCTTGTCGCAGACAAGCGACACATGTTCGACGCAGCAACAGGGTTAGGCGGTGGCTGCAGCTGGTATCGACAGATAACAAGCCACCAAAAAGGCAGAGTGTGTCGCAGGGGGGGATGCGTTGGCGTGCAGAGGGAGAGGAACGAACAGCGCGGGCGGGAATGACGGCGGGAACGGTTAACGTACAATGCGACCGTAGATGTATTTGGAGTTGATGGAGCGAACAAGTCGCTGCTGAGTCTGTTCCCACGCCATGATTGCGGTGAGGGCGATTGCGCCTGGGCTTCGATATCGATGACGGGCTGGAAATCCGGGGAGGGTTGTCGATGACGACAGTCACGCGACGTCTGTGTGGCTAGGAGGATTTTGACAGCTTTGACAGCAGCGACGTCGTCGGTCGGCGGAGGGGTCGGTGTCGGTCGGGGGGGGGGGCGTCGCAAAATGCTGGCTCGGGGATGGAATGGGGAGCAGGAAAGAAAGAGATGGAAAAGGATGGGATGGGGGGAGAAAGAGGAGAAGAAGGAGACGCAGCAGATGCGGAGGTGAGGATGCGATGCTGATGGCAGGTTTTTCGTGTGCCAAAGGAGAGTCATGCGCCCGGAGGTGCGTCGGCGCTGGGCTGCCCGTAGAGGCACGCCATCACCGCATTGTATACCGTGTATACGGTGTTGGTGATGGCGGCGGACGGTGATGAAAGCGGTCGCCAGCATCGGAGGGCGCACAGTGTGGGAAGGTGTGGGATGGTTCGGGGTCATTGTGCAGCCAGCAGCGGGGGCGGTGCACCCCAAAGCACAGAAGCCCCCTGGCACGCAGCGTCCAATGCTGCATTCTTTTACACAATGATTGGCACTGTGCTATCCTCTCCTGGCATCCACCGCCTGAAACTCAGCGCTTAATGTGGCGCATAAAATCCTGCCGAGGCTCGAGAGCCAGTCTATTCACGACCTCGAACTGTCCAAGCTGTCAATGCTCTCTCGTCGCATTTCGCATTTGGCTGCTTGCGACTGGTTGCACTGTGCTGCGCTGTCCTCTTTTATGCTTTCGTACACACAAAACTCTACAATTCCACCCAAACCTGGCCGCCCCCTGCCCATCATTTCGTCACTGTTTCCGCGAGCATCCTCATATCCAGTGGATCCGGCGCCCTCAGACATTGCCTACGACATCCCTGTCAGAGGGGGACCCACAGGCAACCGACGTTCCGAATTACGACACGATGGATGCGAGAGGATCAGTCGCTAAAAATACACGAGAAACGATAAAGAGGGTAGCTGTAAGAGATTGATAGGGAAAAACCACACATCAATTGTGTCACTAGTCGGCGATTTGCTGCTGGCCGAGGTCCCCTTCCATAAAATACACACTATTTTAAAAGCTATATAAACACCCCGGGGCTTGAACCAGGGCCAGGATGTGAACCGAGACAAAGGCTCAGACCAGGATCAGCACCTCGACACTGACTGGTTGTGGTTGGTCCCTTAATTGACTGGGAGTTCCTTTGGCTTTGGTGCTTGAATAATTTTGGTCTGCCGAGCGAATCGCCTGCTTAGGCAGGACTTGGGGACGGATTGTCGCCAGCACAACCTATTGCAGCCTTAGGAACAAACTTTAATAGTGACTATCTAAATCGAAAACAAAATATAATACAACCTATCGGTGGCCTGACTGTTCTCGAATACGTCATCTAGAACTTCTCGTCCTCGATGTCGTAAGCCAGCGGCCGCTGACCTACACCAAACTTGTCCAACCCTGCCGTCTTATACGCCCAGAGGCCCGTCGAGATCGCCATTTCCGTCGCCCAGAGCTTCCAGGGTCCCTTCTTCTCGCGCACCGTGCCGTTCTTTTCCGTCGTCTTGAGCATCAGCTCCGTTCGCGCTTTTCTCTTCTCTTCGTATACCTGCAGGCCGTCCTCGATGCGATCCACGTCGCTGTGCAACAGCCTGGACAGCAAAAATACATCTTCGAGCGCCATTGAGACGCCCTGGCTGGCGTGCGGAGGCATAGCGTGAGCGGCATCGCCGATAATGAGGCAGCGACCCTTGTGCCATGGCCTACCCGGGGGCACCATATAGATGGGGTAGAACTTAATTGTATCCGACTTGCTGACGATCTCTCGCAGCATCTCCGTCCAATTGCCCTCGTTTCCAATCAGGTCTAATAGGGTGGACTTGATCTTTTCCACCTCATCTTTCCCCTTTTCCTCCCATCCGTCGCGAACATCGCCGACAGTGGGCATGGGGACCTGGCGGGAGAAGAACCAATAGAGTTCATCTCGTGATGGAGTGTTGGGAGTAACGCCAAGCATCCCGTCGCTTGTCAGGGTCGCTTCCAAACTCTTTAATTCTGAGCCCACAGTCGACAGCCGGGCGACTGGAATAAGGGAAAACATGTTTGAGATGCCAGAGTATTCCGGTGTGCAGTCAGGATCAACGTAGAGCTTTCGAACGGCAGAGTGGATGCCATCGCACCCAATTAGAAGATTGGCGGTATCACGACTTCCATCGGAAAATGTCGCCGTGATTTCGCCTTGGTTCTCTTCTCTAATGTCCACAATGTGCTTGTCGTAAAAAATAGGAATGCTTGCCTCTTTGATCGCATCTAGAAGCACCTCCATAATGTCACACCTCTTAATCCTGACGTATCCAAATCCGGTCTGTTTTTTGCTCCAAGAGGCAATATCTGTTTCGCCAAGGACTGTGCCTTTGAAGGAATGCACAGTCAAGCTTGGTGTCTCCGCACCTTTAGCTAGGATTTTTTCGTATAGCCCAAGGCGATTAAGTAGCCGTAGACCATTGGATGGGATGCCGATGGCGCCGCCAAGAGAATTAGGTCCAGACCGCACCTCATAGATAACGGGCGATATGCCGTGGGCCATCTTTAAGCGGAGGGCTGCTATAAGCCCAGCTGGGCCAGCTCCAATAATTGTGACCTGGAGAGACCAATTAGATCAGTGTCATGATGGAACAAGGTTTTGCGTACCTTTTGAATGCCGTTCATTTTAATTCCTTGTCTTGGCTAGAGATTTTGTTGTAATGGATGGTGAATGTGTTGATGAGATGCTGTCAACACTCATTGTGTCCTCGTGTTATATATTCATGGCTTAATGTTCTAGCATGCGCTATAGAATTTCGCATGGGCATTAAATCGAACTCCGTTGACGCGAAGGCCGAATATTGGCGATAGGACAACAGCCTTACCGGCACTCATTAGGCCTCCCGGTGCCGTAAGTCCCCGCTTAGGTAATGACAGGGATGTCGGGCCGTCCGTTGGCGATTGGAAGATTCGCTTATGATACAGGTACTTCATTTTTGGCAAGTCTTACGAGGCTAAAAAAGTATCTGTCGCTCGAGACTTATTTTTTTGCATGGGATCGGACACGGGCTCTGCGGGGATTTCCGCCAACTCCGTTTGGCTACTCCGCCCATTTCATCGGCCCGGACTTTTAAACTTCTCGTCTGAGTCCCCGCCGGATAGGTAAATAGACGCCGTCGCCGTACCAAATCGCGGGTGGCTTAACGTCCAGCGTTCCAATTCAGCTTTTGCGCATCCGACTTAGCCGCGAGGCAGGATTGAGTAATTGATATTTCGCGTCATCTGTTCAGGACCCCTACCAAGTTGCATTCCTTCGTTCAGAAAGCATTCCTCAGTCACGCCCAAAATGCCCAAGATCCAGCAAGGGAAAAATGGAGCTGCTCCATATCCTGCACCTTTGCGATGGTCGTTGAGTCTGTCGCAAGGTGATGGGGAAGCCCAACCGATTCGCGTGTGCGATCGATGTATTCGGTAATTGTCTCCTTTTGTGGGTAGATGTCTCTTTACTAAATGGAAACAGGAAAAAGGTTAAATGTAAGTCGTGAATAAACAGGCCATGAGCATCTCTTTGATTGGTATGAATTCAGGTGATTTGAAATATCCTAGCTGCTCAGCCTGCAGTGAAGTTGGGTGTGTTTGCAAATACTCTTCTTCTCGAAAAAGACCTGGACCTCCAAAGGGCTGTGCAAGGAAACGTCGCATCATCTCAAAGCCGGCCCAAATTTCCCAAGATGGTATGTTTATTAGCTTGAATCCACAAAAAGGGCAACTTGATTGATTATTTTGATAGAACCTCAAATTTCGTATCATACACCCATTGAGACAACGTCATGTGTATCACCATCTATGGTCTTCGACACACCCATATCGCTCGCTGAGCCAGATATTTTGCTCGGCGAAGCAAACGTCCCGCCTGATTATTCTGCTGAGCTGTCTGTCGAGCAGAGATGTGAATTGTAAGTTCTCGCTTGATATTGCGAGACGTGAACTAAGTGAAGGCTAGGAACGAGAAATTTGCCTCGACGATAAACATTGCGTTTCCACTTTTCCAAAATAACACAATCTTTGACCAGTTGAGGGATGGAGCGATCAGTGGCCCGCTGCTCTATATAATGCACGCACTGGCCTCGAAGGCTATAGAAACGCAGTTTTGGCATGGTAATGCTAGCCTGGACCTATCCTTAAGTTACTTCATCGACTCTGCGATGATAGGAGCAGAGAGTATCACTGATCCGCTTGCTTTGGGGCAGTGGCGAGCCGCCTGTTTGCTCGCTTGGCATTCCCTACACCAGACACCAAGCAAGAAAGAGGCGATGCGGATCGCCATGCTGACCCAGAAGGCCTACCAATGTGGTCTACACCAGATTGACAGCGTCGAAAATCGGGCTTCATTCGGATGGGACATGATAGATGCGAAAACGCTCGAGGACTGGCGCTTGGTTTGGTGGTGCGTGAATATCTTAGATTGCCACATTAGCTTCTCAACCGCAGTACCGCATCAGGTCGAATTTGAAAGCGTGCGAACAGCCTTACCACAGCACACGCAGTGGGACACCAACGATCCAAACGCCATGCTACCAAAGCACTTTCTGCCGCCCGACCGAGACGGCGTATGGAAGCTTGCCCACGATATCTCGAATACTGAAGGAAATAAAGCCTTTGGTTTGCATATGGCTGTTAGCTCCTTGCTAAAGGAGGCGGTAACGGCCAGACGCATCTCTAACCAAAATCCCAACCGGGAAATTGGAGGACGGATATCCGCTATTGCCGACTCTTTGAGTGCCTTGCAACTAGCATTGCCACGCGGTTATATGAATCAGGCTCGTGACCTGATTTGCGGGGAATCGGATGCTGCCTATCACTGCCGACTGCTCACTATACTAAAGATATATAGTACCCAGCTGATTTTGCGCCTCCCGTATCGTTTACTCGATGATGCTCAATGGGACTTGCAATGGCAGGAGACCCTTGAGATATGCTACCGCATGGTCATGATCATTCAGCAATGGGATGTAATAAGTACACCAGCTATAGACCCCGCAGTCTGCTACATCTCATTATCACTGATCTTGATGCTTCACTTGCATGAAATGTCGAGCGGGGCCTCTAGACCAGCGGTACGAGAGCAGCTTTCGCGGCGAAAGGTTATCGTCAAATTATTCTTGCAAAATTACGCTTCTTTTTCTACGCTGGCACAGTTTCTCCTAGGTTTGGCGCCAATAAACGTTTCAAATGCATTCCTTCTAACTTCTTAATTCTAGATTGCTACGATGCATTGACAGGCAAAGTTGCCGAGCCGCTAAACCAGGACGGCATTAACCACGTCTTGGAACAGTTCAACGGCCCGCTGCATCAGAAGTGGCTTAACTATTTATCCATCACGCAACCTGTTTATTCTAATTTTAATCCCCAACAGACGGCGTACACAAACATTGATTTATTCCCAACAACACAGGACTTGAATGGATATATTGCACCCGATACAGATTTTAGCTTTTGGAACAACTCCACTATCTCGTTATTTTAAAATTTTTAATTAATACAGACGGCGTAATCATACTGTACTGATATTTATTTCAACTCGTCTCTGTTCGCATTTCCCCGGCTCACTCGACAGCTGAATCTTGACTGTTTATCTTCAGCAACGATTTGAAAAGCACACTTCTCACCATCTTTTCGTCCACTAGTTCCCTTCTCCTGATTTCTATGGCCCTACGACTTTCGTTCAACTGAGTTGCTACCTGCTCCCATTTCAATGTCTTGGCGTCGTCAGGGCTGGCTTGGTTTTCTCCTCGGATGCCCGTTGGAATCCGAACAGGACACAGCGAAAAGCCACTTTTCCGGATGACGCCATCAACGATGACTGTTTTTACATCCGCCACGGAACTATGGAGTACAACAGCTGCTAGAGGGTTCCGCTGGGCTGCAGAGATCATAGCAGGGCTATTGCCATGAAATATGACAATATCGGCCTTTTTGCCTACAGCCAGGCTTCCAATCTCATCTCCAAGACCGATAGCTCGAGCGCCTGATATGGTGCCGAGGTTGTAGACTTCTTCTACTTTTGGACTAGCGGTCGTTTCCAGCTTTCTGTGCTGGATATTCTCTTCGGTGCGATGGGCTCTGATGAATTGAAGAATGGATTCCATCTGCCTCGGTATATACGACGTACAAATGCTGTTGGAATCTGTACCGATGGACGACAAGGAAGAGAATCCCGGGTTTAGGCAAATCGGATAGCCGTGGCCCATCTGCATTTCGGATAATGGGGTACTAGAAATGTGCACACCGGCTTGTCTGATGTGGCAAAGCTCTTCCGGCGATACTTGGTTGGCATGAGAGAGTAACAGATCAGACCCGAGTAAGCCGTTTTCATACATTGAGGTCACGATGGAACATGCATCTGGGGCTGGTTAAATCCGATTGGAGATAGAGGCAAGGTGATGAAAACTTACTATTCGCCGTGCCCACTCGAGTGGCATGTGATGTGATGAGTTGAACACCGGCTTTGCGAGCTTCCGCGAAGGCTTCTTTGAGTACAGCTGGAGGCACGAAGATTGCATCCATGGCAAATCCCAGCTGCACCAGACCCCTCGAGTCAAATGGGCGTGCTGCGATTAATTCACGAAACCCACTCATAGCCCATTCTGGAAGAACGTTGGTGTCGATTTCCAATTCTGGTTGCCAGGTCGAGACACGTGGGTGTGCAGTGTAGCAAAATATGGAACGAATCCCCGACGCGACCGTTGCACGGATGGCTTCATTATCTAAAATCCAATGAGAACCCTAGGACACAAAACTGAAAAAACTGACGACAAAAAAAGTGCTTAGCTCACTGTGGTCAGATGAATAGTTCATGTGGGCATGGTCAACCACGGTGGTGGTTCCAGCGTCGATTGATTCCAAAGCACTCCCCAAAACACCCCAGAATACATCATCAGGCCTATAATGGGAACTTGCCAAATTACCTAGAATGAATAGTCAGCTGACTTTAACTCTCGCTTCTATTTTGCCAAGAACGAATGGACGAGCAATTTTGAGCACGTACCAGAGTAATAATAGTCGAATAAGGTCTGGTCTGAGTGGAGGCCTTTTTGCTGGGACTGCCACATATGTCTGTGCGTATCGATGAAGCCAGGGGAAACAATATCACCCTCGCAATTAATGATCATAGCTCCAGATGGGGCTTGAATATCTTCCTCAATGCGATTGATGCGACCGTCTACTACTAGTATATCGGCTTTTTTGGGAACAACATGATCTTGGGCATCATGCAGAAGCAACGTGCCACCTTTCAAGAGTGTATGCATTGACATAGCAATCAAAGATAGTAGAAGAGGTACTCGATCTATCCTTAATGCTTCTCTTGTGATTGCGACATCTCGTTCAATTTATGGCTGTCAATTGTGTTTCACGAGACCACCATCTCCCCAGAAAGCACCGAAATCCAGAGGAGAATATCATGCACCAATGGAGAAGAGCTTAAAATCGATTACCGCACTCTAGAAACTAAGTAGGGTGTGTGTGACGGTGTAGGCATGGAGTATTTCCGAATTGGGTGATTACACCACCTAGCCAGATAAAATAGACTAATTTACCCTAGAGTGTGTCATTGCGCTTGGGGAAACTGACTAAGAAGAATAGTAGGTAATTCATGAATAAACTTTGGTGATCAACGAAACCCCACCACTCATTAAATCCTTCCAACCTTTCCCAATGAAGGAAAGAGTTGTTGATTGGTTCTCACTGTAACTTTATTCGAATAAGACTGCGATCTAGGAGTCTGGGACAATCCAAGATGGACCTAAATAAAATAGGTCTTTACAGTATGCTTGCATAGAAGGCGGGGGGCCTGTTCGGCCTTGATTTAAGACGACCAGGGTAGGGTATACGCTTGTCACACTTGGGCCTCGGCTTTCGGCTTTCCGCGAACGGCATCGGTCGATTGTTGGTTCCCGTACGATCCAACCCTTGAATGATTGTAACAGGTAGATCCTCGCCATAGCCACTGGACAAGTTAGCCTAGTCAAAATAATTACATCTTCCAAAGTAAAATAATCCTAAGAAAAAAAAGCCTAAGAGATTATTTTTAGAAAAATTTGTTGATTTAATTATTATTTTTATTCATTTTAGCCAAAATATGCTGAATTCTTTTTTTTTTACAATGGCTCCATGTAGAAAAGTGCCAGGCGGACAATCACTCAACGGTTGTATTGTGTAACCAGGATCGGACCTCGCCTTCTTCAATGTTCCCCGTCGGATACTAAGATGGCCCGACTCGGACTCGGAGCGGTGCAATGCAACTTTCACGGAAGAACCCACCGAGTAGAGGCTGCTAGGATGATAAGGAGTTGGAAGGTGATTGTAAATTCACGATAATTCCGGATCTGTCTTGTCCAAGCTACTTGCCTAGATTCCTTGTGTTTGAGTGTACTTTCATCAGTCTCGATAAGCAGCCAATTTAACACGGCAACGATGAATCTTGAATCTCACAAAACTCGCCCTCCATATGACCCCTCTATGCTTGGCATAGTAGATCGACTTCCATTCATCCCCCCGGCAGACGGATTAAAACAAACCCTCGTGGATTTACTTCGTCAGAGATCAAAGCTGGGCAGGAAGCCGGCTATCCAGCAAATACGTGCTGATCCCGACTTGGATTTTGAAGAGAAATCTGTTCCTGGACCAAACTCTCCTATAACGGTGGAGATAGTTCAACGCAAAGAAACCCAAGAAAAGTGCCGCCCTGGAATAGTGTTCTTTCATGGCGGCGGAATGATCTCCGGAGACCGGTTTCTTGGTTTGGATACGGATTGGGTTAAACAACTTGACGCTGTCATTGTTGCTGTGGATTACCACTTAGCACCAGAAGCAAAGACCCTTGTAGATGATTGCTTTGCGGCCCTTTCTTGGGTCGGGGAGCATCTGGAGGAATTGGGAATAGATGGCTCTCGACTGATGGTAGCAGGGGCTTCCGCAGGGGCTGGATTAGCTGCATCAACAGCCCTCGTATCCAGAGACCTGGACGGGCCGAAATTGCGTGCGCAATTGCTCATATGCCCGATGCTGGATGATCGCAACGACAGCGTCTCGGCCAAGCAGTTCTGGAACTCTGGAACATACACCGCAATACAGAATGCATTTTCTTGGAGTTGTGTGCTCGATGAACGCGCTGGTGGGGCGCACGTAAGCTACTGTGCGGCAGCAGGGAGGGCCGAGGCAAAAGATTTGATAGGACTCCCTGAAGCATACATTGATGTTGGCTCGGCGGAGCCATTCAGAGACGAAGCTGTTGCATATGCATCGAAACTTTGGGAGGCTGGCACCCAAGCCGAGTTGCATGTGTGGCCAGGCGCTCCTCGTAAGTTGCTGACCAATTCCCAGTTGTCGAATTCCGAAACTACTAAGCTGACATGATGCTAAACTGCAGATGGATTTGAATTATGGGCTCCTGAGGCTGAGATCTCAAAGGCTTCGAAGAGAGCCAGGGACTCTTGGTTGAAAAGAATCTTGGTGCCGCCCAACACCGATGTGAAGGAGGAGCCTTGAGGGGACTGATATTAGATAGAAAGAGCGGAATAGTTTGTGTTAGTGAATTGCAGCATCAAGTTAGGAAAATATATCAAGCCTTCAACGACACTCTAAAATATGAACTTGATAGATCAGCCCCTGGTGTTCGTGTTGGACTTTGACATTGTAGTCCTACACAGCTCCCGTTAGAACATGTCTTTTCGGAACTAGAAGGCTTATGAGAATGCCTTAAACGCATGAAAACTTGGCGATTTCTATCAATAATAATAATCCAGAAGAATAACCTCAAGGATTTGTTAATCTGCAAAGAAAGTAAAGTGGCCAGTCAATTGTAGATTAGCTATGTAGATTGCGACTAGTGCATCCAATTTTGATAGCCCTCACGCAGAGGCACTACGGGACAGATTATGTAGTTGGATCGACCTCCTCCCACATGTACCGTATTGATTCCCTCCTTATATTCCGAGCCATACCAAACACGCATTTGAGGGGCCTTGTAGCCGGGGATGTCGGGTTGCTCTTCCGAGGGACAAATATCCACCCGCAGCTGCCAACCCTTCCGGATTCGAGCAGCTGCCGGCATCAATTCAACCGTGATCTCCACTACATCATCGGCTCCACGAAGCAGCGCAACATCCTCTTCCTTGTGCGTATGCCATGGGCGATGGGGAAGGGAGCGCTTAGGATCCAGGGTACGGTGGCTGGCACGCAAGAATCCTTTGGCGATTGGCTCGGGATCGTTGCTATGTGCGCCGTAGCCAACAACCTTCCCGGTTTCATCCGTAGCCCACAAAAAGACCACAAAATCAGCATCAGGATCCGTGGAGGAGATATTTAATACAGCAGAGAAATGACCCGCCAGCTCGACGTCTTCTGTGAAGGGAGACGAGTAAAAGCTTACTCCGGATTTTACATGCCGAATCGGCCTCACTAGATACGAAAACCGATTTTCCGATGCTTTATCCGGAAGAGTCATTGATAGGCCACCATCCGCAGTGAGATACCAATTGGTATATGTCGTTCCGGGAACAGGCCAGTTCCGCTCCTTGCGCCAGTACCATGCTTTATTTCCGAGGCGCATCTGAATTCCGACACGCTCGAGGGAGAGTTGGTTCCCCTTCAAGTGGTAATCCAAAAATTGGAGAATCTTGCCTGCCGATTCCCTGCTAGGCCACGAGTAGTAGTTGCAATCAACTAGCTGTAGATGCGTATTTTCGGGGCGCCGAACCATCCACGCCTCATAGGCGCCTTTGCCATGGATCATGAAAATTTGAGATGCTGCTATAAAGCAAGGAACATCTGCTGAGTCTTCTGGATGAGCTTCCTGAAGTTCCCAGAATTTGGAAAATGTGGGATTGGATCTTGCGAGTGATTCAACGTCGATTTTATCGCCCCACTTGGGAGAGACACCCGCAACGCGTGCGAACCAGTTCTCCAAATAGCGGAGGCAAGGGACACCGCCAATATAGGCAGCCTCGCGGTATACGTCAATGTCGGCTGAAGTGGGAAGTATAGTGTTAGATATGATGAAATGAAAGCCTGGGAGATGTGAGGAATACTTACTAGCATAAGGAACAAAGCACTTCAAGCCCTTTGGCTTCAAAGCCGCCACTGGCCACTGGGTATTTGCCCCTCCGGAGCTTCCGATCAAAGCGACATTGCCATTGCTCCAAGACTGTTCAGCTGACCATTCCACTGCCGCATAGAAGTCGCTGGTTATCTCTCCAGGTGCCCACCGTTTACCGGGTGTCTGCGAGACGCCATGAGGGTCGATCCTCACCACGGCGTAGCCGCATGGGACATAGGTGAAGGTGTTGATGGTACCGATATTCTCGAAACCCCTTTGCTTTGTAAAGAACTCGGACCATGGACCCCTGTCAGGGATCTGCACGTCGATGCCAGCGGGTGTTGAGTGCCAGTGGTCTTCAGCTTGCTCAAATGCAAAGATATCTTGTTCGTCGCTGAGATCAGGTCCACTCCAGGGAACACGTCTTCCGTACAAAGTGCAACTGACTAGAACAGGAAATTTACCCTTGGGTTGCGGTGGAAGATAAACATCCGCGAGGACATAGCCATTGTCGGGAGTGGGAATTTGCAGATCGCGCATGACTTTGAACCCAGCAATCTCTCGGCGGAGATGGTTGCGCGTATGTGGGACCGACTTAGGTTGCAATTGGAGCTTACTGCAAATTTTCTGAAGTGGTCCCTCGATTTTAGAAAGGTCTGCCGAATCCAAATCGATTTCCGACGCATATTTTGTGACGACTGATGCAACCTAGTGAGATGATGAATCAGATGCTGCAAGCCCAAGATGAGAAAAGAAACAAGGCTTACCTTCTGGTCAATTTTGATAGCCTTTTCAAATCCCTGACCAGGAGTCAGACTGAATAGCAGCCTGGCCCGGTTGACCAGTCGTGGGTCAAAGTCCTCTACATCAGGCGAGACAAGGTCTGAAATGGTAACCAGAGGTTTACCAACGCAGGACCCAAGGATGAGACTCCCAATCGAGAAAGTAACCTCCTCTCCAGGATTGTAGGTAAATTCGCAGTCAACAGATGTTGCTCCGAAAGTAGCCCCAGTTTTGTAGGTAAGACCTATGACATCGGCAAAGATACCAGTACGAGCCATGGTGCGAAATTGTTTGTTCTGTTCTTGAGAGTGATATTGATGAAAGTTTTGTTTGAGTTGATTCAATAAAGGACTAAGCGGAGTTATATATGGTTGAAGACGCCTTGTTGGATTGCAAAATAGTGTATGTAAAACTACACTCCAGGAAGTATTCTTCGTCATTGTCATTCTCGTGTCAGCGGATACAATCTTGCGAGTAAAGTTGAGCTACTATTCCAGACGTGGGAAAACTCCGATCGATCGAAAAGCTCCACGCAATATAATTACCATTTTGAATTAGATTATGCAAGTCCCAGAAAAGTAATTCCCCATTTCGGATGCGAAAGAACTGCCGATTAGCCGGAGCGGAATAATTCTAAGTTTCGAATGTGCTTACTGGGAACATTTCTCGAATAGGTATATTTCCGAATACCCAGACCACCTGACCTTAGTTCAACCTGACAAGAGCGTTTTCGATGGTTTGACAATGACTAACCGTATTTTCATCAATCATGGTTTCGGAACGTGCCCGAGAACGTGCTTTGGGGTGTTTTTGATCACGACCTACACATGGGAACTCCGATGATGCAAGCTTTCATTTCAAACTATTTTCATTTTCTTTCAATCATTTTGGATTTCGTATCAATTTATTTCATTGAGACATGAGAGATATCGAGAGAAGGCGTGCTGGCGGTACTGCCCCAATCGCAAAACACACTTGTACAGATGAAAATGAAGTGATCTCCCTTGGTGTCATTTCAAATTCGGGCAGGGTGGTTGCGCGGATTGTGCAAGTGCCCGGAACATTGGGAATGGTCTCATCTCAGACCAACAGCCCTCTATCCGGCCATACGCTCTGCCGTGAGAACCGCAATAGTTTGGAACCACGGGGCGATGTTTCCTTTGAAGTCAACTGGGATGGTGGTGATGATGACCCGAGCTGTCCAAGAAGCTTTAGCAAGGCGAAGAAGTGGTTGATAGTCTTCGTGGTTTCAAATGTCAGTTTATGTGTGTGAGTTTTGAACAACCCCCCCATTGCCAAGTATCCTCTTCAGCTAATAGGCATTCTCAGCACTTGCGCTAGTTCCATATACACCTCAACATATGGCAATATGGAGGCAGAGTTCCACAATTCTAGAATTTTGTCAGTGTTGGGATTGTCAAATTTTGTTTTGGGCATCAGCCTGGGCCCCATGCTCCTCAGCCCGCTCAGCGAGTATTATGGCAGACGACCCATCTATCTCGTATCGTGGAGCATGTATCTGATTTGGTTGGTGCCTCAAGCTCTTGCAAGAAATATTGCGACGATAATGGTGTTTCGGTTCCTCAGTGGGTTTACGGGGAGTGCATTCTTGGCCGTCTCCGCTGGCACGGTAGGTGACCTTTTCTCTAGAGAAGAGCTTCAGGCCCCAATGGCACTGTTCTCGGTCTCCCCTTTCATTGGCCCGAGTTTGGGCCCAGTTATGGGCGGCTTTGTAAATTATAACGTAGATTGGCGTTGGACGTACTATGTTTTGATCATATGGTCCTTTTGCTTATGGCTTGCTGTGGTATTTCTCGTCCCAGAAACATACCGTAACGTCTATCCAAAACTCATCTGCCAATCAGAAGTCTACTAACCGAGAAAATTAGATCCAATATTGCTAAGAAATAAAGCATGCCGGCTCCGAGAGGAAACTGGAGACAGCAGATGGTTGGCATCGACCGAGAAAACACAAGGGTCGATGGCACATGCCGTATCTTTATCACTTCTCCGACCTTTCCAACTTATCATCTTGGAGCCCATGTGCTTAAGCCTGTGTTTATTCTCAGCCATACTTTTGGGCATCATTTATCTCTTTTTCAGCGCATTCCCCTTAGTTTTTGGTACAACCCATGGTTTCAATCTATGGCAAAGTGGTTTATCATTTTTAGGCCTGATGGTTGGAATGCTGTTCGGCGTAGCGACCGATCCACTGTGGCATTGGATCCGCAATCGTCTTATCCAGATCAACACGCGTGACCAAAGTGATGCAGGTAGCAGCGAGCCTGAATATCGACTCGCACCGGCCATCGTTGGTGCAGTTTTTGTCCCCGTTGGTCTATTCATGTTTGGTTGGACATCGTATTCACATGTCCATTGGGCTTTCCCTATCGTTGGATCTGCGATATTCGGGACTGGGTAAGGGCATTTATTTACTGTCTAATTCGAACCCTTTCATCGCCAACGAGTGTTACGATTATACATTTTCAGCTAACACACTTGGGTGCTCAGGAATGTACTAGTATTCACAGGCATTTTTACTTTTCTTGTGAGCAACACCTCGAAACCGTTGCATGATAAGCCATTTGTTCCTGACTCGTGATTGACAGGTTGATGCATACCCTCCGTATGCAGCGAGCGCTCTGGCCGCAAATACGTTCTTGAGAAATATTTTTGCCGGTAAGACCACCAGAATTCCAATGGAGAAAAAAGATTGTATGCATTTCCTTTTGAGGACATACTTATTTTTTTTAATGGAAAAAGAACCCATCACAGAACTTGAGGCTGTACTGACACACAATTCCAGCGGCATTTCCTTTGTTTGGAAAGCAGATGTATGAAGTTCTTGGTTACCAATGGGCTTCATCATTGTTGGCATTTATCACCATCGGTATGCTGCCATTCCCATATATCTTCTTCGTATTCGGGAGGAGGATTCGACAACGAAGCCGTTTCACGTAGTCTACAATAACTCACTTCTGTACACGGTTGAAGCGTGTCATAAACCTTCTTACCACCATCCAGCTTCGTGTTTCTCCCTTCTTCGGCTGGGATACTCGCTTGATCTCTATGGTGGATTTCTGCGGTGTCGGGAATTTAATGGTTCCTGGACTATAGTGGCATGGAAGACAGCGTCCCACAATGGTTCAATACATAATTAATTTGTTGTATAATCAACATGTAAGAAACTGCAAAACAACAAATTGACCGTAGAAACGCATTAATATTTGGCTTGCTCATGAAGTTCTGCGCTCCTTTCGTATGCGAGGAAGAAAATTACGTGAGTGGCCTTTTGCTTTGCAACTCCCGTCTTCTTTTTCGAATGGACATCCATCTAGGTATATTTATCTGTCACAAGCTATAATGTGCGGTGCATAAGGAAGCTCTTGTCTATCTAAAGGAAGGTCTATCTAGGTCTCATAGCTGCTGCAGGCTGCCGGCGGCGGCATTATCTGCGTGGTGTTCTAGGGCCGGTTGCAGAACAATTTGTCTTCTGATTACCACAATTGTGATATCTGCTGGCCGGCATGTGTTGTGAGTTTCTGCTTTCGGAAGGCATGATGAGGTCTGGCGGCGGCGGCAGCTTTGGGTTTCCTCTGCCACCGTTAGTGTTGAGGGTTGTGACGGCCGGATTAATCTAATACCATTGTTGACGTTGTTCGTATGCGAAATTGGGCGTGAGGCTGATTGAGGGCGGTTATGTTGATCTTAGGAATATCGTTGTGTTCAAGTTAGTCAACTGTGGCTATCGGAGAGTGTGACATCTTTACTTTTGTGTAGGTGAACTAGGCGTTGCGACTAGCTGACTAACTTTCCCATCTCACACATACTAGTAAAGTGTACATTATGTGTACAGTGTGCAGACGAACTTAATTGTCCTTCTGAAGCTTAGCGGAAAACCTTATTAGACGCGGAATGTTGCCCGCATAAAAATGCAGATGAGGCTGAATACCCCGCTATCTCTGTTTCTTTCACTTCGTATGACCATAGAGCCAAAGACAGAGCCTCGCCCATGATGCAAAACAATGCAGTCACATCCATGCATCTCGAAGAGCACTCAATGGCTCAAATTGGCAATAATTATAGCACCACGAATAATTACTACACGGGAACCAACCAGAGAGACCGCGATGACCACGATGGATGCCTAGCAGCCTTGCTCTCGACCGATCCTCGCGAAGACAAGATACGTATCGAGCAGACAAGAGGTGGTTTGCTAAAAGACTCATATCGTTGGATCCTAAAAAACCCCCAATTCTTGCGCTGGCGCGACCAAGAAGAATGCCAACTACTTTGGATAAGAGGTGACCCTGGCAAAGGAAAAACGATGCTGCTATGCGGGATCATTGACGAACTTCGGCCGGGTACAAAGTTGGAGGACCAAAATAACAAGGTCTCGCTGTCATATTTCTTTTGCCAGGCAACAAACTCAGGACTTAATAATGCCACAGCGGGTCTACGAGGGCTCGTTTACCTCCTGGTGGCACAGCAGCCGTGTCTCATCTCCCATCTGCGCAATAAACAACATAGTGCCAGCTACCAGAGCGTGGAGCACTGGAACTCCAGGGTGACAATTGAGGGTGTCTTTGCGAAAATACTAGCAGACCCCGCACTTGAGAATTTGTACCTGGTGCTCGACGCCTTGGATGAGTGTCAGATAGATTTGGAGTTTCTTTTACAGCTCATCGTCTCAATTTCTTCTCCGAAGATCAAATGGGTCGTTTCCAGTCGCAATCGTTGTGAGATTGAAGAGCATTTAGAAGCGGCTCAGCAGAAGCTTACGCTCTCCCTGGAGCTGAACGAAGACGCGATTTGCCGAGCTGTGGATAGTTATATTCAGCACCAAGTGGATAAATTATCTTTACGAAAGAAATTCAAAGATGATACCCCTCAAATCTTGCGATCTCACCTATCTGAAAACGCACATGGCACATTCTTATGGGTAGCCTTAGTGTGCCAACAGCTTGAAAAATATCGATGGTGGGAAATTAGAAAGCAAATCTCGCGACTTCCCGTTGGTCTTTATGCATTCTACAACGATATGATGGAGAAAATTCGGCATTCGACTAGCCCTGATCTTCCCCTGAGGATTCTTGCGATTGTATCGACTGTATATCGTCCAATCACCATATCCGAATTGAGGTGCTTTGAGGAATTACCTGAAGATGCCTTTCCCGAAATTATAATGGAGTGTGGCTCTTTTTTAACAATTAGAGAAGAGACTGTGTATTTTGTGCACCAGTCAGCGAAGGACTTCTTGCTCGAGAAGTCAAAGACAAGTCTCTTTCCCTCTGGATTGGCTGAGCATCACCGCAACATATCTCAAACATCTTTAGAGGCCTTGTTTGTCTTAAAAAAAAGATATTTACGGCCTAATTCATCCCGGGGTTTCGGTCAACATAGCTCTTGAGCGCATTCCCGAGCCCGATCCACTTTCTGGCCTTGCTTACTCGTGTGTCTTTTGGGCCGATCATTTGCACAATGCGCATAAACTCTCACAAGAAAGCAATGAGCCTGAGTACGAGAACCACGTATCGGACGTTTCAAAAGCTTTAGATTTCATCCGCAGTAAATTTGTGTTTTGGCTGGAGGCACTCAGCTTCTGTCGGAACTTGTCAGCGGCGATAACAACGTTAGGTCGAATCAAAGAACTATTAGTGGTACGTTTCTCACGATATATGGACCAATGGGTTTGATTCTAATTGAATGGTGCGATAGGTGCATTCTGAATGTGGCACAGTGGGGCTTACTGAAGACGGCCTCGCACTTATTGAAGATGCGCGTCGTTTTTCCCTCTATTTTCGCCCCGTCATTGAAGAATACCCTCTACAGGTGTACGCCTCTGGTCTTCTGTTTAGCCCCCAAAAAAGCCATATACGATGCCTGTTTGAGAACCAAAGCCCAAAGTTTGTAAAAAAGAAACCACAGGTTGAAAAGGATTGGAGCCCGTGTTTATGCATTTTCGAATGCGATACACCATCAGGGGTACGGTTTCTAACAAACCATTCCTTGGCTAGTGTGGCTTCTGACAAAGAACTTTTGGTTTGGGATATTGAAAACGGCGCTATAACGACCAATAAACGGATAACACAGCGGAATTGTTCGACCTTAGCAATATCACCGAGTGCAAAATGGTTAGCCAGGGCCACCCACCCAAGAAGAACTGGGGCGGAGAACATTTTCATGGGCAGCAGCGCTGAATATCCAAACCTGGAGGGTTCTATATCAGAAAACTTGAATATAGCCAATCGGGAACGCCCGGGAAATGTGTCTGAAAATAATGACATTGAACACGATGGATCTAAGCTTCATGAAACCGTGCGCGATCAGGATGAGGATTGTCGCTCGGAGGACTCTACCTCAACAAATAGGAACCCTTATTATGTGGCATTTGAAGATTGCCAGCCCGGGATTTTCGAGCTTGACCTTGATATGATTGTTGAAAAGTTCGGATTTGGTTTGGGCAAGGATTTGGTCGATTCGACCAAAACCACTTTTGAGTTGTGGGACTTTGATTCAGCCACAATGAAGTGGGCCATGAATATGGACGGCCGGAAAGTCATGGGCATGGAGTTCTCGCCCAACAGCAAATTTTTAGTGGTGTGTTTCGCTCAATACCTGGAGCTTTGGGATGTTGAAACGCAGATGGTCCAAAGTTGGTCTTTAAAACTGCGACTTGATATCGTCAATATTTCGTTTTCATCAGACGGCCTTCTGGTTGCAATGGGCCAAATATATCCTTCTTTACCGCAAATTTTGGTCCTCGATGTAACCACGGGTGAACAACATCTGAGCCCTGACCAGGGGGGCGCGCTCATTGATCCCCCCATATTTATTCCCGACACACATCGAATTATGCTTTGGTCAAGAGTCAAGCTAGAAGAATATGCAGTATGGTTGTGGGATGTTCCCACAGGAACCTGCGATCTGTCGTTCACCGCGGATCATCCCCTTGCCAGCGCCGCATTTTCGCCTAATGGGTGCTGGATGGCGGTAGGAAGGAGTATGAACGTATGGTTGTATAGCACACGAGAGAAAACGCTTTTACACCATATCGAAATGCCGAATCAAGACGATTGTGGTTCAATTTGCTTCTCTCCAGATAGCCATCGGCTTGTAGTCAGTACTTCAACTGGTCTGATATTGTGGGATATTCCGGCACTACTCGCACAATCACCCTGCGACGGAAAGAAAGACAGTCTCAACCAAATATTTCTTTCTGAGCATGGCAGAATGGTGGCAAGATATACAGGCTCGAATTTACAAGTCTGGGATATCAATACCACTAAACTCCTGGCAACCTTTTGTAGCGCTAAGATATTTCCCATTTCAGTTGCGTTCTCGTCTGAGGGCCAGTTATTTGCTTCAGCTTGCCACTTTGGAGGAATCAGTCTATTTGACCTACCCAAGAAAGAGTTTCGATATGAGCTGAAGGCACCTGGTAAGCCCTATGCGGTGACAATATCTCACGATGGAAACCCTCAAGATCAGTGGGTGGCCGCATTGACACGGAAGAGCATATGTGTCTGGGATGCCAGTACAGGAGTGCTCAAAAACAGATTGAATCTCTCTTGTGATGAGGCTCTGGACCTCGCTTCTTCCCCAGGACTGGTTGCAGCGCTACGGCAGAGAAAGGGCCAGGAAGAGGTCTTACTCTACAACACCATTGACCATAGTGAGCGGTTTATACCTCTTGAGCTTGAAACTGAAGACAGGAGGCGTCCCGAAGTCTTAGCCTTGTCTCCCAGTGGGAAATGGTTAGCAATTTCCGGATGGTCTTGGGATAAATTTCTGATCTTTGAAGTAAGGACGGGCCTTCGAAAAGCCACTTTAGACTTTGGTGCGAAACATGTTTCTTTCATTAGCGACTCGCTTGTGTCCACCAATCGAGGCATCATTGATCTGGATATTACTTTTGAATCGCTTCCAACAGACAGAGACCCGGACTTTGTACAAACGAGAGGCGAGCCTTTCGAACAACCACCCAACCCCGACAGAAAACAATTGAGCACCCCGATCCCTAATTTTTCTGGATATGGAAACACTGACCAAGGTGATTGGATAACCTTGGATGGCTCTCGATTGTTATGGTTGCCTTCACAATATCGACCCAAAAGGTATGATGATTTAGATCTAGCGATAGGGGAACGGTTTATCGCTATCAGAGACGTTTCAATCAAATTCTCACGACGTACAAGAAGCCTCCTGCTTCATGGTCCACATATTGTTGATTAAGTTGGATAAATCGGTCAATAAACTTTAGATAAGACTCTTGCTATGAGAACAATAAGATTCTGGAAGCTAGAATATTAATCAGGGATCAAAATTTTACAGATCCTTTCTCTATATCATCTCCAAAGTCTCAGCTCCAGGAGCAGAGCTCACTTACAAGAGAGTGTCTCACTATCATGGGTATGATGATCGAGCTTCTCATTGTCAAGTTGTCTTAGTCCAACTCTATTCTCGTGAATATGTGGTAGTTTTGGTTCACCAGAATAGAGTCTCATATACTCTGGCAAGGTCGTGGGATCATTATGGATTATTTCGATGATTTAATACTCTTCTCCCGTCTTCAAAAGCATTCTGAGTTCACGCTTTCGATCAAACTTTCGAAGGTCGATGAAGATTCAGAATGTGAATGACAAGCCCTTGGCATCATATCCATGTATCAGCAACTGACGCGAAAGAATATTTCCCATATCAATCAATCGGTATTACTTTTATAACTTTCTAGTATTGCGCCCAGAATCAGAGAGCAACACCCATATCATACCAGCCTAATCTTCCATATCCGCTCGCTATCAACAAACCATCTAAATTTTAGACCCCCCGCATCTTGGGCACTATTCATGAATTTCCTTAGCTTGTATCTTCACTCTCTATTTACCGCAAAATCTCGTTTCTTTTAACGCTGATATCTCCACCCACCCGAGTCATCCGACAACAAACTCGACGTGGGATAGGCTCATTAATTGGGGTTAACTGCAGCACCATTTTTTTATTCTCTGAAATCTAGAGGCGCTCCAATGAACATCATTCATGGCCAACATGACTGCAGCTACTGGAGACGATCATCACGTGGTGCATGAGGCGCGCCGCGGGGTATCGGCATGGCGGCCCTATCTGCCGCCTCCTTGCGTCCCAGATGGGTTTAAAGACGGCCCAACAATAGTACCCCAGCATGTTTTCCCATCACTCTTGTGCCGATTTCATCCACCATTATTTCAATTCAATATAGCAACATGCTTTTCCAAAAAGAGAATCGCCTTGTCTACGCCTATGATGCCGAGCAGCTGTGGATTGAGCCATGGGGCTCCAACGCCCTGCGTATCCGTGCGACTAAAATGAGTTCCATGCCCGAGGAGGACTGGGCTTTAGAAACACCCTCTTCTATTGAGGCAGATATTTCTGCTCAGGACACCTCGGGATCTGTCACCAACGGTAAAATCAAGGCCGTGGTCACTGCGGCTGGTAAATTGACCATATGGAACTCTGAGGGGAAGCTCTTGCTCGAGGAGTACACCCGAAATTTTAATGACGAGAAAGATCCCAAATTTAGCTGTCTTAATATCGATGGTCGTGAGTTCAAGCCTCTGCTTGGTGGAGACTATCACCTCACCGCTCGGTTTGAGAGTTTGGATCCGAAAGAGAAGATTTATGGGATGGGCCAATATCAGCATCCTTACCTCGATATCAAAGGGACTCATCTCGAATTAGCACAGCGCAACTCGCAAGCAAGTGTTCCATTCGCCGTGTCGTCTCGTGGTTATGGCTTCCTGTGGAATAACCCTTCAATTGGAAACGCCATATTTGCCAAGAACATCATCAGCTTTGAGGCCCTGTCCACCAAGGCGCTTGACTATTGGGTGGTTGCAGGGGATTCCCCAGCCGAGATTGTTCAATCTTACGCAGGAGTGACAGGAAAGGTTCCTATGATGCCGGAGTATGGCCTTGGATTCTGGCAGTGCAAACTCAGGTATCAGACACAGGAAGAGCTCCTTGAGGTTGCCCGGGAGTATAAGAAACGAAACCTCCCGATTGACCTCATAGTCGTTGACTTTTTTCACTGGCCAAAGCAAGGCGAATGGAAATTTGACCCCACCTACTGGCCCGATCCAGGTTAGTAAATGAACTATTGATACAGTTGAGCAATGTTTGACAGTGACAATCCAGATGCCATGATCAAGGAGTTGAAAGACCTCAATATTGAATTGATGGTTTCAATTTGGCCTACAGTAGACAAGCTCTCCGAGAATTACAACGAAATGCTTGAGAAAGGCTATCTGATCCGAACAGACCGTGGTGTCCGAACTGGCCTCGACTTTCAGGGAGACACCATTCACTATGACACGACCAACCCTGCATCCCGCGAGTACGTGTGGAAAAAGGCTAAAAAGCACTACTTCGAGAAGGGCATCAAAGTCTTTTGGCTCGATGAGGCCGAACCGGAGTACAGGGTCTATGATTTTGACAACTATCGGTACCACCGGGGTCCCAACATCGAAATCGGTAACATCTATCCGCGTGAGTATGCGCGTGGGTTTTACGAAGGTCAGGCTCGTGAGGGCCAAACTAATATCGTGAACCTACTTCGCTGTGCATGGGCTGGAAGTCAAAAATACGGTGCCCTCGTGTGGAGCGGCGACGTTGGATCAACCTGGTCCAGCTTCCGCGCACAGCTTGCTGCGGGGTTGAGCATGGGTCTGTCGGGGATTCCCTGGTGGACAACCGACATTGGCGGCTTCTACGGCGGCGACGGACGAGACCCCGATTTCCGCGAGCTGCTTGTTCGATGGTTCCAATGGGGCACATTCTGTCCCGTCATGCGCCTGCACGGGAACCGTCTTCCTCAACAGCCGCAGCATGGGACGACTGGTGGTGCAGGATGCCGGAGCGGGGCTCCAAACGAGGTATGGTCTTACGGTAACGAGGTCTACGAAATCTGCCGCAAATACATGAAAATTCGAGAGGAATTGCGAGATTATACTCGGGACTTAATGAAGGAGGCCCATGAGAAGGGTTCTCCTCTCCTTCGGACCCTATTCTATGAGTTTCCCGAGGACCCGAAGGCGTGGGAAACGGAGGATCAGTACATGTATGGAAACAAGTATCTCTGCTGCCCTGTCTTCGAGTCAGGTAAGAGACAGGGAAGCTTCTACTTGCCGAATCTCCCGGCCGGCGAAAAGTGGAAGCTGTTCAAAGCTGAGGATGAATTTGAGGGTGGTCAGGTGGTACAAGTGTCGTGCCCATTGGAGACGATGCCTGTCTTTGTTAGAGAACCATAGATCGATTGAGTAGTGTTCAATATCAGTAATAAAACTTCCATACATCGCAAAATTGAAAGAAATTACGATTTGCCGATGATTATTGAACTGGCATTTGGCGGTTGGTGGATGCTGATCGGGTCTACACTCATCTGGAGAATATGACAATGCTCTGTCGGTTACACCAAAATATCGCACGGATCTCATGGTACCCTAAAGATACCAACGAAGTTAGAGAGCTAAAGCTAAGGCGCTAAAGTTAGCCGAGATTAGGGTCCTTCGCGTACCGATTAGCGACCAAAACACCAAATCACGCTCATCACACTCATCAAGCTCAAACAAGAAATTGATGGTATAGTACCATATAACGAGGCGATTTTCCACAAGCAGCTTAGCATAGCTGGCTTCATGGCCCAATGGCAGGGCGTTGCTTTCCGGTGGCAAAGGTTGTGGGTTCGAGTCCCACTGGAGTCGATCTTTTTGGTGTTTGAGACTCTTTCAACGGTCTCTTTTTGAGGTTGAGCATATCTATGACGCGGAGGCATGATACTGGTGGGTTTATTTTCTTCTTCCCGTGGAGAGACCATTGAGCTTTTTGCCTCGATGGCTGGCGCCAATTGGTCCGTCCTGTGTGGAATGTTGCATGGTTACGACGCCTGACACAGAGGCTTGGCCCGTCCTTATTCCATCCAGTCAGAAACGCACATCGCATGCAGTGTCAGTTCAGCTCGTCAGCTTTCCAGGGCAAGATTCGCTGGTCAGCCTGATGACCCACTTACTGTCTCAAATCGCCCTCTCCCACCAGTTGTTGACCTGGTTCCTCTCAGGAACGGCCCTTTGCACAAGCACAGCAGCAGCACAGCCCACTCCCTGATATACCGCGTTGCATCATGTCGGCATCTATTCATATCAATACGAGCTAGCTGTAAAAAGTCGTGTTGCGGCGATCACTCGATGCTGCTTGTTTTCCACTTTCTCATAGCCCGACGCTTTTGGTTAATACGCCTTGGTGCTGTTTATAGCTGGGCAAATACAACTCCAAATCTGGGGTAACACAAGATATTATTGTTAGGGACTGGTCTGACGGATTGAAATCGGTGATTGAATGGGTTTTATGAGAGTTCCATCCGAACGTGCGTTTCTGCCGAGCCACTCACGGCTGGTCGCAGCCTGACACCGTCTTAGAGATCAGCCCCTCCATGAACCCGTATTGAGGCGCAGGCGCCGATTCTGGGTGTGCATTTCTGCTGTGAAATCGCAGGGTAGGCCTCAGACATTCAGCAGGGGCATTCCCAAGACACGCGTAAGGATGGCGAATTATTTTGGCCCCCATTCACAGCCTTGCGGGAACGCATGTTGTACGCTGCACTCCTGCATCACCTAGGACTTAAAAGGACGCAGATAAGCCCCCTGAAATAAAAGGTCAAGTTTTGCATTTTTTGCCCTAAACCAATGCTTGCAAGATACACCAAATGACTCCCACACAGCCTTGACTAGGTCCGTCCCAACCAAGACAGGAGCCCCAACTATGGAACGAGACACGTCCTCGCTCGGCGGCTCGCCCCAATGGAACTGCAGCGCCAAATTTGGCAGACTCGACGCAAACGACGACATCGATGGACTAGGTGTAAGTTGAAGCGACAGAGGGAGAATAAGCAGCGCGCTTCCAATCGATTCTAATCCAAGCCAAACTCGCAGGTGGTTCTTGGGTTCGTCGTCATGGCTTGGATAGCCGTGGCATTGCTTATCGCGTACTATTTTTTCGTCTTCGATCCAGAGGAAAATCCCTTCTAGTTGACTGAGGAGGAGAGTTCGCGACAGCGACCAGCTAACCCCGTCGATGTGCTCGTGTATAAATTTTTGACTCCAGTGAGAAATCTCATATTCGGGGAAAAGCATGACAAGAAGCAGAGCGAAGAAGCATTTTATAAGGTCTAAACCCGACTTCCAACTCCCCAATGTCGTTTTCTGAGTGAAGTTTCTAATTTGCCTTGGCCAATAGTGCATCCTCATGGTTGCCGATACACAACTACTCACGGGAATTGCCATTGCCATCAGCGGGTACTTCTCGCTATTTAGAGGGCTTGCCGCCTACTATTGGCAAACGCTTGTATACTTGATATGGTTTGCATGTCTCACACACCTTTCAGCCTTGACTTGCATTCGTTCGTACCTGCACTTGCACCAGAGGGCGCGGGCATGGAGACTATTCCTCATGTCTGGGCTGTTAATAATGCTGTTTGCCGGGTTCATCCCGACCGGCCACTTTGACTTTGCTAGGCCTGATGAGAAAGTTCAATACGCCGACCTGGGCGACTTCATTCAAGGTCCAAACGGAATGGTAAACGATACTTCAACCATACCTTCAGACAAAACAGTCTACGTCTATACATCCTCTCCTGCAATCTGCTACTTCAACGGGAACATGCAAAAGGGAAACAAGGCGCTACTCTCTATGGTCTTTTCCCACGTCTTACTTGTCTATGGATATGCCATTCGAATTAGCAAGCTCTTCAAGAAGTCGTCGCTCAGCCTTTCTATTTGCGTTCACGGGAAGATCAGATATTGGCACGAATCTCTTCTGGCTAAGTGGGAAAGGCTCTTGGGTGGAATAAAAAGCCCTACCGCCAGAATAAGAATAGCTGCCATTGTCCTCCCACTCCAAGCCAGCTTATTCTTCTTGCTTACAATGCTCCTGGACATATACTGCTCAATGTTATTGGAGGTAATGTTTAAAGGCTCTGAGATTCGTTTGCCTTCACTAACCGAACATCACAGATCATTTCCTTGATTGTATCCGCCTCTTGGGGTGGAATTCGTCTGCATGATATTCGAACTTATGGGCCTGGTACAGAGCGGCCTTCTGGTGGGAATAAATGGGGCTTTGGCCAAGTCCTCCCCTTGGTACTTCTTGCAGTGCCAGTTCTAGCAATCCTAGACTTTTTGCACGATTATTTCTTCCCCGAACGTATGACTCCCGATACGCAACTAAATTCACGAGTTTTTCTAACTTAATACGCAGGAGCCAATCCTGGAAAAGGTTATTCAAAGCCTGCGAACGGTGAGTACTCCATAAGAATACCAATAACCTATCAACTAACATTCCTCAAGCTTTTCCCGTCCATCACGAAACGCAGGAATCTCGTCAGCGCTTTTCAGAGACTGAAACATCTGGAGCGGCATCCACTGAGAGTTTCGAGCTTCAAATGCATCACGAAGGCCTCAATTTTCCTCCTCCCAACACTTGTGAGCAACCAAGCCCGCAAAGTGTGATCCCGGCTAATTATTCATAGATAACAGTAATGACTGGTATAATCCTCTAAATCCCACAGAGCCCCTTGTAGACAGCCTCCCCTTTGCAAGACCTGGCATCTCAAAACAGCAAGATAGATTGACTGCTATTATTGAGCGTTGTAGAGGCGGCTATCCATCGCTCTTTGGGTGGTCTCCTCTGCTGGTCCCATTTCCAACCACACTGTGGCTCGCTCTCATATTCTTACGAGGGGGGACAGAAACCATTGCAAGAAATCCGGATTGGGTTGCCTTTCGAATTTTCATACTCTTCGTTGTATGGCCGTTGTGCTACTGCCAGATCTCGATTCAGTCCCTCTTCTACATTGACGCGATAAAATTGGGGAGCAACTGGAAGCATCTGGTGAGGTTCTTGGTCTGCTGCATTTTTACGGGCGTTCCTGTTGTATGCTATGTGGTTTGGCCTACTGGCTGGTTTCAACAGTGGATCTTGGCTGGTGTTTTTGGAGGATTCCACCTGTTAGTGATATTTTATTGGTCTGCATTCTGCTTTTAGTACAATGTTTTGATGGATTGGGCGAAAAATTATAACTTAGAGTGTGGCGTTTTGAGGAAAAAATACAGGGAAGGCTTTGGGAAAACAGATGGGCAATAGGCATCCAATAGAAATACAGTACAATCCTTGAATGGTTGCAACGAAACTAACACTCTCCTGTGGCTACTGCACAATATTAACCCCGGGAAAACAACCGTTCCCAAGTAAGGATAGTGCTTGAAAAACCTCTAGGAGCTTTTTTTTATTCATTGAGTCAAAAATGCTAAGAGATTTGGTCTTTTGTAAGGATTTTATACTACAAAGTGTCAAACTCACAAAATGCTGTGTTGTATCCCAACAGAAACCCCAGCCATTTCAATTCAAAGTCGAGGAAAATCGATCGGGGATGGTTACTGAATTCGTCAGGTGCGTGCAATGCTTATCTAGCCTGGTGGACAAGCATGTCTCCGAGCTGAGGACAGGGTCGGTTCGCTTCACAATGGTAGTTGGGGGCGGGAACTTGATGAGTGGCTGCTTACTCCGAAAAACGCATCCTGGCCCCCACAACAACTGGAATTGGTAATGGAGGCGACACCCATTGCATATCAGGCTGCGTTTCCCACACCACAACCACTCTTGATCACTCTTGACCGGTCCATTTAGCATGGATGGCGCCCAAAAAAAGCGGGCTGGAGGGTTGTATTGAAGTGATATTGTCAGCCCTATGTCTTGAATGGAACTCATACATGAGGCTATCGCCTCCCCGCAGCCGTCGCTCCTTTGGGAATGATGGAGCCTCCCCAAAATTACACCATGAAATAAAATGACGCGCAGCTGCTAAGGATTTGAAATATCCCCTTGGACTTCCTGCGCCCAATGCTTGGTCTGCACTTTGGATTGTCCTTCGCTGCAATGCTCCGACACCATGGCTCTCTCCACATCCCACCCAATCAGCCCCGCCAGCATAACATCGCCCGCGGTCAATTTTCCCAAGAAGCCAAGTGTCGTTCACCAATATAGCGAACTAAGGTTCAGCGAACGCGATGAATTTCGGAAAGGACTCGACAAGGACCAGGAAGCCAAATTGGCGGCCGAAGAAATGCGCATCAATGAAGTTCGCGAGATGTTTGGAAAGCATTCACAGAAGGCGATTCTACTCAAGAATGTGAAAGCCTCTTTTGCTGAATGGCAAAAGGCAAACCCAGGCATAACAAAGAAAACAGACCCAAGCAAAATGGCGATGAACTCTTTCAAAAACTTGACCAAAAGGAAAACGATGAGAAGAGGAAGCGCCGCCAGCCAGATGATGCAAGAACGGTATCGACGCGATGAAAATGCAAAAAATGTAGTGGAACCATTGCGCGAGTTCAAAGCTGGAGTCATGCACTTCAAAAAATGTGAGAATGAGGCGGGATGGGAGGGTACAACGTATAGCAACGAATTTTATTCAGCAAAATTCCCAGATCAAAAGATATCCATGGAAGCTCTGTTGAATGAGGAGTCCCATAATCCCTTTCAGTGCGAATCAGACAAAATCAAATACATTCATATTCCAGCAAATCATATGGGGTGGATACAGGCAGGTACAAGTCCTTCAGTTCTGATCATATTATTAACAGTCATGTAGAGGGCAGTGGAGCGATACTACGGAGAAGAAGGACCAGAGAGTAACAAAGAGAGCACCGATCAGCTTCTCTCTCGCGAATATTGGAAAGGACAACTGCATGGTAGCGGGAGAAACTTGGTCCATGCGAGACACATGCGTCCTCGGTGCTCTCACATTACAACTCCATTGGGTGAGAATTTTTTACATCCCGTTCGGTTATCTTCCAAGGGGTTGTTTGCTAACCAAATTCCCAATCAGGCATGTTTACACAGAGAAAACAAGACAGCACCCTAGGCGCACCGGTAGCCAAGGATCCAGACAACAACATCAGCAAACCCCCCAACTTTGCAATCTTTGTGAGTCCAAATAATCACTCGGACGGCAAGAGACATGAGCTCATCCGTTGAACCAGCTTCCCTACTTGCACTGGGAAACCAACCGACGACGAAAGAAGTTGGCCGAGGTTGTTCAAGAAGCGACACAAAATAACAGTAAGGAGAGAAAAACGGCATTATGTCCCCCCCACACTAACATTTCACCAGCATCCAAGTTCGTGCAAGTTGTGGAACAAAAGTCAAAGACGAAGAAGAAAACTTCTGCGCAGAAATTCGACCGAACCGATATTCAAAACCCACTTGGTCGCTATCTCTACGACCTAGCTCAAGCCTCGGAGGCTATGAACTGTGATGCAGATGAGAGGTTGATTCGCGATGGACTAGCACATAAAAAAGGCCAACCAGATCTGCCATTACACATCCGCAGAACTTTAGATCAATTCTACTTCCTGACTCTTGCCGACACCAGCCGCAGAGACACCGATCAGGTCGTTTACAGACAAACGAGAACGAGGACCGAAAGTGTCCAGTGCGAAGAACCACCGATGGAGCCCAAGGACCCTCGCACTCACCTGGCAGATTGCCGTCTGAATCTTCTACGTTATCGCCGCAATAAAAATGAAGACCAATGCCAATGTCCCGACCGAAAAGAAAGCAAGGCTAAAATTCCGGAGAAACCCAAGCCTTTTACAAGACTTGAAGGAAACACCCGCGTGGTCATGGTCGATCAGCTCTGGATGTGGATTCTGGACGAACGTAAGGCTTGAATTGGCTCCCTCCTAGGCAGTGAATCTTTCCTAATAGATGTAGGCACGATAATTACATCCTTTCCTCGGCGTTGGGGTGTCAACAAGCACGATTCTTCGGGCGTTCACAAGAGCCTTAGGGAAACGCTTGGCAAAACGAAGAAGATACGATCGGTCTATCATCTTGGTACTAAAGTCGTCTGCGAATATTGAAGAAATGCCTTGCTAATTGGCTCTCAGCCCTGTTGATCATTGATCAGTGCTCCAGAGTGTTTTTCGACCGAACACAGCCAACCGATGACAGACCCGAAGTGATGGATCTGTTCGCCCAGGCCATTGGCACAGTGGTATGTACCCTCGTTCTACTCAGATAAAATAATCTCTTAATAACGCGTGAGCAGACGGATAACACCACTTCCGCATATGAACTATTCTGGAACAACGTCAAGTTAATGTCAATGGGTGTTGACGATGAATCGGGTGATCACAAGCTGGAACGCCGCTACCTGAACATTAACCCAGAAGGTGTCTTACTGCGAGAATCTCAGGATATTACCGAAGAACTCCGTATCAGTAAGCGCGCCAATTTCCCTCTATTTTAATTGCAGCATAAGATCAAAGAATGGTCGACTCACAAATGGGTTGGCTTGTCAATCTTCGATCATTTTCTCAATGGATGGCGCTGACATAGCCCCAGTGGCCCAAATCTTCAAGCAGCAACAAAGTGTGGTCAAGGATTTCAGAAAGTACATAAAAGGTCATCGGGCTGAGTTTGATCACGAGTCCAAAGACCATAACCAAACGAGTCGGCACGACCCAGAACACGAGCTTCTGGAGAGAATTCGACGGGCGGACATGATCGATGCAGCCGATTGTATTGAGAAGATAACCAACCGAAAAACAGAAATTGATGAGCTAGAAGAGGCCGCATCCCGTACCACCACCCAGGTAAGACTCTGATGGATTCGACAGTGCAAAAAGAGGTTTAAGCTAATGCGATCGCAGCTTCAAGAACTTCTCACTCTCAAACAGCAGCAAGCCAGCATCGTCGAGGCCAGGGCGGCACTAGATCGCGCGAACGAAACTGTAAAGCAAGGGCGTTCTATCATGGCATTTACAATTGTGACTATTTTATTTGTGAGTACCGAAAGCATCCCACGACATGCCCTCAATTTCTGACTCTAATTGAGGCACCACTGGGCTTCATTGCGGGTGTATTTGGTATGAACAATAGCGTCTCGACCGAAAATAACTGGATGACGCTGAAGGAGCAAATTTTGTATATGGGTGAGAGTCACGAAAAAAAAAATACTTGCCTTTGCCATGGATGCTAATTACAATATTCCGATAGTCGTTCTCACTGCGGGCGTGGTTTTCGTGTCGCTGTCAATGGCATTCATCACACGCAAACGAATGAGGCAAATAGCGCGGGGCTTTAAACGTTCGAAATTCAGCAAATTTGTACGCTTGCACTACAGAATGCTCACATGGGAACCCGACGAGGCATCTGATGACCCATTGGATGGTGATGCAAGCGTGGATCCAAGCACGAAACAGGTAGAGTCGCAGCGAGTTGAGCCCAAGGCCTTGGGTACGATTGAGCAATCAGACACGGCGGATGGTTCCAGCTCAGAACATGAAAAGGCCTGGAATTTCTTTTCATTAACAAAGAGGGAGAAGACGTTGGGACATTCTGAGGTGGTATGAATTTGCCAAGTGGCTTTCAGCAGTGGATCTATTACGGGGCTGTGATCGCAGAGCGCGGTGAAATGAAACGTGGGCAATGAATAAACGAGTAGGTCCTGACTCAGGATTCGAGGTAATTGAGAGAGCTTTATAACAACATAGAATCACACATAATCATGACAATCACACCAATATTAACATCTAAATACCATCTCAACACCCTGGAGACTGTGGACGGGATCAAAGAATCGGCCACCAGATCGGCGGAAGTGGGTACAGGGTAGGGCTAGCGCTAGGCGCTCCGGCCGGCTTGTCCGCCCCGCCTTGGGGGCAAAACCTTGATCCACGAACTTTGGCCGACACCGACAACGAACGGCTCGCCAGCCGGTAGCTCTGCTCTGCTCAGCGCCATGAAGCCCGAAGACATTGAGGTGTGGCTCTCGCAGACGGGCCCCGAGTGCGACGAGGCCAGCGGCGTCACCAACGTCTTCGGCGCCCGGCCGCTCGACACGTCGACCCCGCCGCGCCGCTCCAAGCGAAAGGCCCTGCCCGACCACTCGCCCAGCTCGGCGCCCAGCTCGGCCATCAAGAAGCCCAGGACCGCGTCCAAGGCTGCTCCCGCCACCAAGCTCGACGCCGCCAAAGACACGCCCACCACGGCCAACACGCACGACCACAAGATCGGACGGGACTGGGGCAGGCTCCCGTGGCTGGAGGCGCCTTCGGTCACCACGACGGAACAAGACGCTCTCGACGAGCACTCCAAAATGTTTGTGGGCATGATCGGGGATTGGGTTGAGGACCCCGAAGCTGTGGACCTGGATGCTGCCACTGCAAACTTTGAGCGTGCCCAAAACCGCGTTCTGGCTGCCCATCGAAGGACACGACGCACTGTTCGTTAGTGGGTACGCAGGAGCCCGGTTGGAGGCATTTCCAACGGTGGGGAGGCGGAACAAGACTCGCTGGATTTGCCGCATGCGGATGGCTATCCCCCAGCTTCTATATATCTACGTGCAGGGTCATGAGAGCGTGGCGCGGGCGTCATCATGTCATAAGGAATGAAGGGAGGGGTTATGGATTTGGTGTGTCCGTTTTTGGGAGGACTCTTGATGCAAGGGACGATCATTTTCCCACGATCTGGTTTGGGATGCTCAGCAATTTTTTTTTAACGAAAGCGAAACCTTCATTGAACGTCTCACTATGTAATCCAAATACCAAAGAAAGAAACAGACGTAGACGAGTCTCAGAAACCCCGGCTCCGGTCCCATCCCACCACCCTCAAGGGTCCCGACCTCCACCAATGACCAGCTCCCCAAGCGTGTTCCACCTGTGCCGAAGCTTGGAAACCATCTTGCGCCTGGCGCTAAAGAGCTTGTTCTTGGCGCTGCGCATGAAGCCGTATAAGCCCTCACTCTTGGCCTCGTCCTTGTCGTGCTTAGACCTCGGAATCGTGTGGGGGCGGTTCCTGCGGAGCCATTGTTATCCAGGAATCCTTCGGCAAGCCTAGGTCCAAGAATATATTTTTGTCCTCACTGGTAGTCTTCGAAGCTCTTCTCCCACTTGTTCCGCCTCGACCGCTTGCCCTCCCAGACGTCCTGGCCGCCGTGGATGACGGCGATCTGCGGGCCGACAAAGGTCGCGACAATGCCCGCCCCGAAGGCCCCCTTGTCGATGAACTTGCGCTCGTCGGGCGCCACCACCTGCAGGTAGTACGGGTGAGCGACCATGGCGTCGAGGGCATCGGGAGACTCGTGGAGGAACATGGCGATGCCGTCAAAATCGACGGGCTTCTCCGACACGGGCGCCTTCGAGTTGGCCTTGGTGGGCGGGATCATGCCTCCAACGTGGATCTGCAGTACGGGGTGTCATCAGTACAAGACCAAACAGTGGAAAAAGACGTATTGCTCAGCGGTGTACCTGTTGGTAGCGGCTAATATTGAAATACTTCGCCAGAGGCAGAACCATGGGCGCGTGCTTGGTCTCCCAGTACTCCCAAAACTTCTCGCGGTTCAAGTCTGGGTGGCGCTTGATGTAGTAGATGGTTTGGATCATACCCGTCGTGCTGGGAATGTTGGAGTTGGCTGGCTGGTCCTCTTCACGGACATCATCATCGTCCTTGTCAGCAAGAGGAGTCCCGAACAAGGAGGCCAGCAAGACCATGTAGAAAAGGAACCGAATCATCTCGTCTTTCGCCCGTGACGTATCTGTGCGAATGATGAATAGCAGCTGTTTGGAAGAGGAGGTGCCCTTCTTTTTGTGAGGCCTTTTGTGTGCTTTTATGTGCAATCTTCACTCGGGAGCACCGCAGATCGATCTTATGCATTACTCCGCTCCTCTCCTCCCGTCCCGTCGTCTACCTGCATTGTCTCGGAGTGTTGGTTGGCCGCAGGTCTCGGCTGCATTTCGTTACCATGCGCTTCTGCAGACGGCCAACCGAGCTCGGGGAATTTTAAAGAATGGAATCTGATGGAAGAGCTGAAAACTCTTTGCTTTGCCGAACCACAATGCCTAAAAGTATCTCTATCACAAACCGCGCATCTGTAAAAGTTTGGATAACCGAGGTGTGGGGGATATACCACCGATCCGACAATGTTGAAAAGGATGTAGATTTGAGCTTCAATCTTGCATTTGATTCCGTAATAGTTTCTCTATTACACAAACCGACAAGTCAATCAACCAACCGGAGGTTGCCAAATCATCGCCTTTAATTGACCATCAGCTCTAGCATATGCAGGTGCCTTTCTCGCTTGGCCACTCACACGCAGCCGGCATGTAGAACGCAGGGGCCTCACTTGACTCAAGCATACTGCAGATAGATCCTATTTCTATCGTAGTACAGACTGAGAAATAAACTGTCAGCAAGGGGGTCGACAACCACAAACACAGGGTGGTGTCATGACCGATGCTTTTTACTGGGCCGTCTCGACAGCTGTGAATTATGGGTCATCAGAGCACCTTGTTCTTAAAGTATGTCAACAAGAGGGAGACCACTAATGGAAATGGTGATTGATCAAAACATGAGCATTTCATCCGCAAAAATGCTTCATGACTCACTTGCTAGTTTGCCTCATCTTTGGCTGTCAGTGAATCAATCGCGAGTTGACGACGTACACATGTGAGGGACTGGTTCATGAACCGAACCGCGACTTGCTACATAAACCCAGAAACTCTTCCATTCAACCTTGTTTCTTCATCATGCATCCTCAAGATTGAACATCAAGATTGAACAACACGTATCTCATGATGGTGACCTTCCCCATCACGAATGGGGTGACAACACGCCTGCCGCCTCCTGAGGGATACGTGGTTGACTTTCAGAACCCGCAAGAGCAACACTTTTGGGACCACATAATGATATTTGGTTTCATGGGGACATTGGCTCTCGCATGTCTAACTCAAAGGCTATACACTAAGTACTTCCTCATGGGAGGTTTGCGCGCAGACGACTGTAAGTTTGGAGATGAGTGTCGACAACTGAGAGGGGGCTTGCAGCTAACTGGGTTCAAACGACGCAGACTTGATCACTTTCGCTTGGGTGGCATCGGTTGTGATGCAATCAGTGCAGATGTGTAAGTCTCATTATTTACTTTCGTAGCCCTGCAGCTCGTGCATTAACTGGCCTGTTTACAGGGTCTATCTTGAGCAAGGGGCTATGCCATCATGTGTGGGAAATGTCTATTGAAGTGTACGAGAAGGCTTTGATTGTGAGTTTGCTTTGCCTTTTCATGCATGCGCACAGTTGTTGGTAATTAAATTTACTCACACCTCCCAACACAGAGCACCTACATTGCCGGGCCGATTTTCGTCCTCTGCAATGGCCTCAGCAAGGCTTCTTTGCTCATGTTTTACCTTCGCATATCGAATCACAGATGGTTCAAGTCTGCTATCTGGTCGGCCATGGCCACGGTGGTCACTTACACAATCGTAATTGCAGGTCTGCTGCTGTTCGGATGTCGACCGATTCACGCAGCTTGGGACCCCTACGCATCTGTCGGCGCGATGTGTATTGCCCCAGAACCACTGTACATTGTGATAGCCGTCTCCAACATCGTTTCGGATGTCGCTTTGTTCATAATCCCGATCCCGACCATTGCCACTTTGAAGATGCCGTTGGCCCAGAAGATTGGAGCAGCTGCCTTGTTCGCCATCGGCTCACTGTAAGTTGCCTGGTGAATTCTTTGATCAAGACGTGCTCAAACAGAAATGAGATCTCCAAGACTAATCTAATTTGAGCAGAACCCTGACAACGTCCATCATACGGCTGAAATACTTGCCGACGCTTCTTCATTCCGTTGACGTGCCCTGGGACGCTGCTCCCGCTAACGTTTGGTCGTAGGTGCCGATACTTGCCCTCAAAATTGTCGCCAAACGCTAGTATTTTAGACGTACTGACCGCTTTGTTTCCATAGATTTGCCGAAGTCAATTTATTCATCATCTGTGGCTCAATGCCCACATTTCGCAAATTTCTCAAGCGATTCGCACCCAAATGTCTGGGCACGTGGAGCTCGCGACGGTCCAAAGGCAAGACGTATGACCTGCCGAGAAGCAAACCAGGTCGCCAGCAGCGCTCAGAGTACTCGAAGTTCGGCCGTTTCGAGATGGATATGTTGTCGCACCTGAATGAGAGCGCCATTGAGGTGCCTGGGTCGATTGGAATGTGTCAATATCGGTCGTCGGCGGATTGTGAAGCCACAATGCCCAGTCAAGACATTTTGTGCAAAGATATCATGTCGAGCAATAAGGGGATCGCATGCACAAGGACATTTGAGGTTGAATATGAAACATGAGTCACTTAATGTACTGGCTTGAATATAATTTGCGCTTTCGCAGGTTACTATCGATTTTAATTGTTTTCTATCCCTCTGGAAACGCCGTTAATATTTCATTTATTCATGACTCATTATCGTTGCTACGAATTAAAATCTAATCTCTCGTAGGTCTGCGGTGTTAATTCGAAAGATTCCGTCGGGTTACGCATTGGGCCCCTGTTGGGAATTGGAGAAATTGGATATTGGTTACCGTTTAAGGGGGTTCTAACATCATTTTCCTCATCATCTGACGGGTTCCATGACTGGGAAGAACCTTTTTTCGCTTATTCAAATTCCCAGTTAGTTCAAAGCGCAAGACTTAACCCAACAAGGCTACTTACCTGCCAATGATGATCTGTCTAACCGAGAAACATGCGGATCAAGCTCAATCCCAACATGAGTCTCACCGTCATATCCAGTGTATCTGCCAAAGCTGAATGTCTGCTTACCCCATCCAGATTCCGGTTCCCCAAATCGGACAGCTCTGCTTGGTGCAAGATACGCCAGTGCTGATCCGATGCTGGACGGAATGCGAGGGAGAACGAAAAACGGTTTTCGGGCATAGAATATGATGCCCACAATGAGGTCAAATGCCAAAATAGTCAAGCTGAGAATGAATGCAGGCCGGTCCATGAATATGCGAGTCTCATAGGTAAGCCTTGTGCCGTATACCACACCGTCGTCGGTCGCGGGTACAAAGAAAGCCTTGTCCACGCCGAGTAAAGCGGCAAATAGTCGAGCGTAAACTGTGGAAATGGTTTCGATTAAGTCGTTTGGGTCGGGAACAGGCATGCTAGGGTCGAGGAAATCTCTGCCGTGTTCGAGAACCATGAAGTAGGACATCCAGTCATACGAATAACTGTTGTTACTCCAGTTATTCGGCATAGTGTGGCTGTGCTCGCGGTTGAGCATTGCTATGAGCGAATCTGTGGCGTTTTGAAATGTAGAGTCGCCGTCCACGGTTGATTCAAAAGCCCCGGTTCGCTCATATCCGAGAACGTAGCCACCGGAATCCACTGTGACGTTGAACATGGCCGTTTTAAAAGATGGCTTGCAGAAAGCAAAGCTCATGTACCCGTCAGTCGCGTTTCCTCCCTCAGGCATCCTAGTCCAGCTCATGAAGAACTCGGTTTCGCAAGGGTTAATCGGGCTTATGGATGGAAGGGTAAGGATCATTTCGTTTGACGCTGGGCCATCAGCCTCCACGGCTGTAGACATGTATCTTTGCACACTCAAGACAAAATCACCACATGCCGGCCGATCCATGGAATAATTAGCATCATAAATGTTGGCGGCGATGGAAACTTTAGGAGCCGCCTTGCAGCTCACATCGACGCCGAACCCCCTTGTTGAGAGTTTGTAAATGTCTGCGGAATTCGCTTTCTCCGTTTTGACAATGGAATGGGGGAGAAAATAATACTCCTTGGTCAGCCAGGGCGGCAAAGCGAGACCCAAGGACATGTTTGCCATAGTAACATAGTTGTGCTCATTGAGAGCGCTGTATGTCGCGGAGTCGTAAAGAGAGTTGTTGCTGTAGCCAAGTATGAGACTATTGTTAAATCGTGGTTGAACCATGGGTTGAAACGACTGAACATGGCTCGCAATCGTTGGCCGCTCGTTGAATAGCGAGGCCAAGCCCACTGATAAAGCGTATCCGAGCAGCGTAGTTAGGCACAGCAATGCAAGGATGAAATGGCGGGAAGCAGCCGCACGGAACAGGATAAGCTGCGGAGGTAATGATGCATATGTCACATCCAAACATCGAGATCCTTTGGCTCTGCCGGTCCACAACTCATGAAAGGGCTGCAGCAAGCAGTGCGTTCGCGTCAGCAATATCCACGTGGCCCCAACTATGGTAGCAAAGACTGTCGGGATATAGCTCTCTATAATGTCCAGAACATTGCGATTTTGGGACGGAAGCTTCAGGCCTAGTATCGACTGTTAGCAAGCCAACAAGGGAAGGGAGTGTGAGGATACTGACCGTTTTGTGCCTCTTCGTTTCTTTTGAGATATGACAGCAAAGTTGCCGCAGCAGCCAATGTTGACATGAAAATTAACCCTATCCTTCTTCGTAATAACAATGGCTTGACAGGATCGTAGGCATCCTTTGAAGCGGGCACGGAATCTGTGTGGGGCGAAGCCCATGTTTCCATTTCGAGATAGTTTTGTCCTTTCGACTTACTCATGGACAGCCTCAAGTGCAGGTGCTCTAGTTGTTTCGCAAGAGTCTTCTCGTTGGCCGCGCCCACTGTCCAAAACCTTTCCTTGATACCTTCGCTGTTGTGGGCAATTCTGAGTAGCCAACCGAGTGAAGAAGGGTTAGATTCCAAATTGCAGGACGAGGCTTGGTGAAAATAGAGAATAATCAACGCCAGGGCTCCAATCATGGCCAAGAATGATTCGGAAATTGCAGATAGAGTGCGGTTGACCGAAATTCCAGTTTGCCGAAACGACACCGTCGCCGAGTTATTTGCCCAGGCTGTATTGTTTGCCACCAAGTTGGAGATAGCAACGGAAAACAGAGGCTTACGGGCACTCTCGTAGAAGCGTTGTAGTTCGTATGGGTTCGAGTACCTTTCAAAATCAAGTGAGTTCCTAGCAACGGCAAATGGTGTCAAAGAACTCCCGCTGGTTAAATTGCTCAACGCAGGCTTGTTTTGGACGCGCTCGAAAAGGCCATATGGGTAATCTTTTTCCCCAGTCCACGTTCCGAGAGTGCCTCCGCCAGCAGCAAAATTGGCATATGCAGTGTCATTTATCTCCTTGGAGGTCAGTTTAACTGGGTCAGACAGCGGCCAGATCATTTCTATATACATCCGGCTCCAGCCATTACAGCGAGCAGATCAAAAAAAATTGTTTTATGGCCCAAATACCCTTTGTGCCTATATAAGTCATAATGGTTAAATCTTGTAAAAAAAAAAACTTTGAGGTAAAAATCTTAAATGCCTAAATAGCTTTCTCTGAAATCTTATAAAGACTTAATAAAAAAATTACTTACCTTGCTTAATTTAACCTAATTTAATTTATTTTACTAAAAATAATTAAATAAATAAATAAATAAATAAAGTTTATATAAAAATATTTATAAATTATTTTTAATATATATTATTTAATAAATATACTAAAATCTACTTAAATAATAATATCTTTTTATTAAGCTAATATATTTATAGTCTTAAATATAATCTTTAGGATATTAAATTATATAAATATATTTAATAATTAAAAGCTAAGGGGCTATTTTAATTATAAGGCTTTTTATTAATAAAAATATATTTATTTATTATTATATAATTATAGCTTATTATATTTAGCTATAATCTTTTTTTAAATACTAATTAAATTAATCTTATATAAATATTTATTTATAAATAGTAAATATAAATCTAGATTCTATTAAACTAGCTATAGTAGTAAGAAGGACTATTAAATAATAAAAAATATTTTTTGGCTAATATACACAAGGATGCATATAAGATGTGGTTTTAGGAGCTGCTTTGCGCCCTGGAAATCGTCCGAATAAGCGCCTAAGCAGCGGTGGAAAGGTTGGGTTGGATTAATTGGGTTGGATTGGTTGGGTTGGATTGGTTGGGTTGGATTGGTTGGGTTGGATTGGTTGGGTTGGATTGGTTGGATTGGATTGGATTGGATTGGTTGGGTTGGATTGGCTGGCTTATTAAGTTTCAGCAGGTACGAATAATACAATTTTGGCAATTTATAACGTTCAACTCATCCCTCAATGTGAAGCTATTGAAAGATGAGCACGTCCCCCACCCAAGGGGGAGCGGCCAGATCATGTCGTCAATCGGTTTCAAGTCTTGGGTAACGGTTGCCACCACTTCTTGTTTGTAAAAGGCCTCATTGCAGTGCAACACTGTGAGATTGTATTTGTCTGCCGTCACGTTAATTTGCTTTGCCCACTCAAGATAAAATGCAGTGGGGTTGTGAGGGCATCCAATGCGACCTGTGCTCCATTGATTTAGCATATACTTCGCCTCGTATGCGGGCCAGCCAGCGAAAGCGGTGCAGTTATCAACCGTGGTCACGATAAATTGCCCTCCCGGTTTCTCTCTCTCCACATGAGCTTGTGTGCAGTTTATTTCTGTCCACAATTTGGTTGTTTTTGCTGTCCAATTTTTTGCATTATACGATGCCCCTACCTCACCGTCCACATAGAAAGGCAGCAAGGCGTAATCTGAGGTCATAAATGAGGGATATGGCTGCCCCAGCCACGTGATATCGTATAGCATGAAAAGATTTCTCGAGTCGAGTAAATTGAATTGCTCGGCCACAGGAACGAGGCTTGATCGCGCGGTAACATTTGCAACTTCTGTTTTCTGTGTCGCTGTGATGCTGAACAGTGATGCTTGAAGGGGTGTTACGATCAACATGATGGCCAGCATTACAGGTGCAGACACGAATACCGGCCAGTGTCTTTTGAAAATTAGTTAAAAGCTGAGCAGTCAGAATTGTATTTATATGCACCTTCTCCGACCAGCTAGCCAAGGGATCAGAACGAGAAACTCTGAGGGGTAATCGAGTAATATCGAGTCCTTTGCCGCTACTCCGTTTGGGTGGGACATCTCAAGCCATGGCTGTATCCTCTTGACGTCTAAATCAATCCAACTCCATGCCAAACTGTACAAAACAGCAATAATGTTGGGAACGTAGAGGTAAGCGAACATTGCATATCTTGATATGTCTTGTGTCGACGGAGATAGCGCTAGAGCTCCACGCGATTGGCTTCTTCGTGCAAGAATTTCGATGGTTGCCGCAAGAAGAAACGACACCGCTGCGAAGAGGAAAAGGCTCCGCGGAGAGAGTGACGCCGGTCGCCAGCCGGCTCTTTTGCGTGGAGCCGGCTTATCGTCACGCGCGCCGTCTGGCTGGGTCAGTGGTAGGCCCTTTTGAGAGCCCATGATTTGCGGGAGTAACAAAAAAGAAGAGTATGTTGTAAAACCTAAAGAAAACTGAGGAACTGAGGAAGTGCGCTGACATTTCTACGCTACAGCTACTTTGCCCAATATAGTAGGACTGGCATGGATTTCAAAATACAACCAACACGCACTCTTTGCTGTACCAACACGCAGCCTCACCGCACAGCCGCTTAGTGCATGGATTCCCGAATTGGCCTACTACTACTATTAGCGTCAAATCCAAGCGGGACTCTATTGGTGGACGGCGCAGTAGTGCCTGTTGTTGGTTGACATGCAACCCAGGTCCAGCGCTCAACCCGGTTTTGCGGCGCACTTGCAGCAGCTTTTTTTTATATCAGCCAGTCGGGCGCGCCATATCAATTTCGGATCCCGCTGTGCCGTGTCTGGGTGCTTCCAATGACAGGCGGCAATCTGCTGTGGCGTAAATATAATCATTCACGCTCCACCTCGGTGCACTTCGCATCCAGGACCCTAGTTATGTGGGCATATTCGTAACGCCCATGACTCCAGCCCTATCCGATCAACGCATCCCACCACGAACAAGCTGTAGACAAGCAATATGTGATGTTTATTCCTGACTATTATTTATTTTACCGACTCCTATTCAAACACAAGATCCGACGTGACAACTCGATTTAACCCTTATAACCCTCCCTACCCTACACTCAAGAAGTAACAGCAAAACAGGGCCAAGATTCAATGCCCGGCATTCCCGCAACAGGCACGCAGCGGACTCGGGGTTATTTTCTTGCATATGAAAGAATAAAAAAACACAAATCAACTCTATTCAAACATGCGTTGCTAGAGCCATAATAGTTAGCATTTTTCTAACCTTGTGTTTGTGCCTCAGTCGTATGAGTGAATGTGTGCACAAGTGGCGAAGATTGAACGCTTTAATCTGTGACGCAATGCAAAAAGGTTGGGTAAAAGTTTGGCAAGAAAATAAAACTGAATAATAATTTTAGTCTTTCGATGGACAAGCTGTATTCAGCTAAATCCACCAGGTTTTGTGGCTGGAGGTACTCAACAGGACTGACTGACTTTGTGAAGTCACCTTTGCCATCTTCGGGTACACAATCCGGGGTCATGAAATAGTATTGTGCAAGGAAACATACCGTTGATTTTCATCCGGAATTCCAAACTTCAACAGTGTCCAATGCCGGCGGAAGAATTCCACTATTAGGTTTGCAGTTCAGGCGTGAGTTAGTGGCTGTGCTGTGCATCATGATGACTCTGGCCATGTCGATCGGAATGCGACGGCGAGCTGAAAGCAAGAGCTGATCATGCGTAGATCAGGTATCCGTGTGTCGTAATTTTCATCGTCACTCGGGCAGGAGTGAAAGGTTTCCATCCAACACGGACCCAGAAACGTTTACCGACGGCCCGACAACAATTGAGGACGGGGTGCGTGGGGCGTGTTAGGCTCGGCACATGACATTTAGTCTGATTAGCTTGACTCATGGTGGCGGCAACATCTAGCATTTCAAATGAATGGGGGAAATAATACCATGGCCTATTGCGCCCGGCGTAATGTGAAATTTCGGTTATCGGCATATCGGAGGAGAGCGCAGCCATGGCCATATGCCCGCGTCCATTTTGCGCCCTTTTCCCCAATTCGCCTCGCTTCAACGCCCGGCCACAATGCCAGAATACATCATGATCCCCACAGATCGGCACCGAGTAAAGGTGAGGGGTAAATAGCGGGATGCATCTCATACCGAACATCGATGAGATTGCGCTAAAAGCTTACTTGTGGAGATCTGGCACTTCAGTCTGACGAGAACTTTTGCGCTGTTCTTGGTGGAGGAATGAATCCTCGTCAGTACATTCAGGTCTTTTGTAGAATGGCATGGGGATCATTCACAAGTCTACGGAGCATCTCTAAGGTAGAAATTGATACCAATGAAGGTACGTGCTTGGTTGCGGCCATCTTTCATAGACGCAATTATAAATAAGTCATCATGACCACGGAAAAATTGAATACTCACACTCGTCACCAATACAGCTTTATTTTAGAGAAAAAAGCCTTTCCAACACTATACCACAACTATCATGTATTTCTCCAAGCTTTTGGTCGTTGTCGCTCTTCCTCTGGCCCTGGCGGCGCCATCCCAAGAGAGAGCTGAAGGTCAGCTTGAAGTAAGTATTTCTGATCTTCTGTGTCATTTAAATTATAGACGGGATCTGGCTGAATAAAGTAACTGACACTTTTTTTCAGCGTCGCGACTGTGAATCAGGCAACTACAAGGGCCCCTGTGCTGTATGGGACAACGATGCTTGCAGACGTACTGTGAGTCGGCTATGGCCTAATGATGATGGCCAAGCGAACAGGTGTATTGATTTATTTTTCTAGTGCGAGCAAGAGGGTCGTGGAGGTGGTCATTGCTCCTCTGGCCTGTAGGTGATTATTGCTCGCCAACTTGGATTCATGCTGACATAGAACAGTAAATGCTGGTGCGAGGGATGTTAGAGCTATTGGGAACCACCAGTATGTAATTCCAAAGTGAAATCATAGGACCCATACCATGGCTCTCAGCTGGACTCTGGAATCACCTGGATTTGACAATATACCTTTCAATTTGTTTAATCTCAAGTAGTTCATTCACTCGACTTTCCTCTGGTGCTTCTAAGTTGATCTACTAAATGACCTGGCCCAAACCTGTAGCTAATGAGCGGAGGATAGCTTGACTGAATAACACAGCTATTCACCCGAGCTCTTCCTTACTGGATCTTTCGTTGTTCTTTCTGAACATCTCTCTAGTGGCAACTATCCGCGTTTCTCAATAGCCAATAATCCAATTGGTGGAACTGCAGTCTTATTGAGACGATTTTCGACCCTGTACTCGTCGTTGATGAGTTTGAACCGCCAGCGTTGTACCAAGGCCAGGACCCAAAGCTTCATTTCTATTTTATGTCTTGTCTTAGCATATTCCTCTCTATCTGATCCGTTCTTGCCCTCGCTCCGCCTGAAGACTCTTGTGAAAGATTACATACCGAGTGTAGCCAGAACGCGACCTGGGCAAGCCCGACGTCCAAGACCAAAAGCGAGGTATCCTGGACCAGTCGTGGCAGCCAAATTGCGATCTCTTACCCAGCGCATAGGGTTGAACTCGTTTGGTTCGGAGTGAAATTCGGAAGATCTGTTTGATATAAAGGTCACTGGAAACACAGTGGAATCTAAATTATGCCTGGGTAAGTACATGGTTCAACACGGACTCGCAGAGGTTGAAGAACCTTTTGGAATGAGATAGCCACCGACTTCGACATCACGGAGTGCAAGCCGCGTCATATTGAAGACATCATCCTTTGTTCTCAGAACTTCGCGGATAAAGGACTCTATCAAGACTGCTTCGCGCAAACTGTCCATGTTGACTGCGTTGTCGTATTGGAAATCGGTTCCCTTGTGTCCCATGATGGATGTAATTTCGTCATGAATCTTTTCTTGGTAGTGAGGATTGAGTGCGAGTTGAAACGTAATCCAGACAATGGCAGTCACTCTAAAAAGTGCTTCTCAGCCTATGTTGCAAAAAGGAAATGCTCGGCACTCACGTTTGATGGAAGGATGCGAAAGCGATGCTTAATATACAAAATATCGCTGCTAGTTTTGAAGTCAAGGTCAGAAAGCCGTCTGGTCCCGCATATTGACAAACCAAGAATGACATTATATTCTCGTGCTGAATGTAGCTGTCAGTGATGGTGGCTGACTGTTTTCCAGATTCTTACTTCTTTCTCTTCCGGCTCTGCTTTAGCCGAGATGTCAGACCACACCCTCCTGGCGAACTTCCAATCAAGATGTTGCGGTAGCCGGACAAACAATATTTTTGCCCTGGTATTGTGAGAATCTATCCATTGCATCTATCATTGAACAGGAGTGTCAATACCAGATTAAATTGCACCAGAGCTGCGGGGAAAAACGGCCAAGAAGTGATTTGCTGCGAATCGCTGTAAAGATCTCTGCAATATCTTCAGCTATCCCAATCAAACAATGTGAGTATAGCCTTTCATCATAGGTCTGTCAGATTACCGATGGTCAGTGGATGCCTGTGCTGATAGTGCAACGGAATAGACGATCCTACTTCACCAAAAAGAATGCAAAACGTTGCTCCTCCTAATGCACGCTGTATGAATGGTAGAGCATCTACTCCTGTTTCCGGGGTTCCCATTTCGGTCAAGTCTAAAATATGCCGTTGAAAAATTGGCCACCCTTTCCCGCAAGTCAACATCTCTCTTTGGGTTCTCATATCTACATCACAGGGCCAATATTACCTTTGGAGGGAACGTGGCTTAGTCTCTTGTTGATGAAATCCTTAACCACCGATTCTATGACCTGAAAGTAGGATGTGTTTTTGAAGAGGCAGAGTACCCAACGCAGACCAACAAGCTGGTGCATAAGTGTTAATCCTGTTATTGGACGGATGAAACAAGACTTGCATGCGCTATTGAGTGATGGAAACTGAAAGCAGTTTCATCCAAGAGTATATGTTGCGTGAACTCTTTTGACACAGCGTATTGGATCTATTTAATGACATCGTCAATCAAAACGCTTTGTCGTAAAAATAATGGCAAATGACTTATCGTGCCTGTCCTTGTAACTTGAGCCCAATAATCGGTCCATGCTGGCTGAATGCCCGCGACATTGAGATTTCCGGAAAATGATATAGTTCTTCATCCTGGGTTGCTCCAGTGTTAAATACACCATGTATAAAATATGGGGCGAAGCTTACTGTCATTGGAATAAGTGGAGGCAGGGGAAACTTTCTCATCTATGTTATTTTAGTCACCATATGGCTTAGGAATATCCCCGTTCCCCCCATCTTTCCTGGGCGTGAGTACAATAGTCCAGATTTTAAACATGACGACTAAAAGACTGAATATTGCACCCTGAAGTGGCTAAATTACCTTTGCACCCTTGCGATACCGCTGCGATGCGACGATAAATACAAGGAATAATGTGGCCAGTGCGATTATGATTACTGATAACATGGTGGGAAAGTAATTAACGCAAGCTGAGTTGAAATAGCTACAGGCGTCTATCTCATAAAATTATTTCGGGGTGGAAATACATCTTATAATGACATAAAATGTTGGACCCCAGGGCGACATGCAAGTGAGGAGAGGTTCATGTGGATCTTGTGTCATGATGGTTGTCGAGAAATATGTGTGAGACATGTAGACAAACACGGGCCGATTCAGGCGTACCGGGGAAACAGGTTTCAAGTCATATCTTGGCCCAGACCGTTTATCGATGAGACACCCGCGTACCATTTCATAGTGTTGTGTGCATGTAGCATAGGCAACGTCTCAAATATCAGGACGGTTATATCACATCTCGTCCACTCCATTTAATAAATATCTCAACACATGCCTCACCATGACGGATTGCGTTTGATTCAGTGCTTCATTTTTGTATGTGGCCCCAAGCACCCATAATTTCCTTTGACTTTTTACACATTGGTTTATGGGAAATGTCTTGCCGTCAAGTAATACAATCCTACTGTAGGCCATGTGGTGTGATAGTTGTGAGGTATGGAGAGGGCAAGCTTGCTGGTCAATGTGGTAATCATATCACTACCCTTTTTAGTTTGTGACTCATCCTAGGCTGAGGTCATACAGGATGATAATCACCATGCATATCTTCAGGGTATCGGCCATCTTCCAAGACATATAATAAATAAAAGATTTTGTAGGACTTGGGGAGATCTACAAACTGGCATCAGTTGCATCCTGATGCATATTGGGAGACGCAACTCAGCGGAGGCATATGAGGGAAACTTTTCGGCAACTAGGGGGAAAATGGGAAACCCGAGTCTTGGCAAGAAATGAGGTGACAGGCAGTTCATGCACCACAGCTACTAGGGCTGACAAAGTCGTTGTGGATTAGCCAGCTTTGAAAATACCGCAATCAATAGTTACGTATACAACACGCTCCTGTGTTAGCGATAAATTCGATGTATTGCTGTTGCAGAAGAAAAAAAATACAGGATTCATATGCGCAACTAAAATATTACGAAGCGGTCAAGCCGGTCAGAGTGGGTCAGACTGGTTGGCACCGTGTTCATTGGCGAGCTAGAATGACACTATAGCCAATCTGAGTTATAGCAATGAGATTAGTGATTCATTTGGGCCTCACCAAACCTCCGTTACAATCAATCAAGGGTTGGATTGTAAACATAAACTTTATCACGATAGCCAAATAAATTGGACGAAAGAGCAATGTGACACGTCACGAAAAGATACTCTTCATTTAATTGTCAGCGCACTTTTTGAACCGGGTCCGTATTTCGGTGTTCCCACCTATCTCTCCTCTTGAACCGAGGTATGTCCATGCAAGATATAACTTGATACCCACCTGCTATTTGATCCAAGCACCTTTGTCGCGCCATAAAAACAACGACGGCCTGTCAATACGGTGTCACCCGGTGACAGCTACTGGCGCTGATAGCCGAGCTCCTCGCTTCGTACTAGGTTACCGTTGGGCGCAGGGGCTAAGCAAACGGGGTCCCCCACTATTAGGCCTTCGCCTAGGGCCATGCAGACCAATAGCTAGGCGAGTTACAACTTTTAGCCCCCAACTACGCCTTAGTAGGCTGCCCCTGGTGGGATATTGAAGGAATCGCGCTGAGCTCGCTTCATCCATGGTGTATCATGGTAGTCGCCCACCCCCGCCATTAGTCTTGCTAGTAGGACACATCACTATTTATCCCGCCGGAGCCGGGGATGGCCTGTTTTTCTCCTCTCTTGTCGCTCTTCACCAAACACCTCGCACACCTTCACAGATAATTGACCACCCTCATCCAACATGGCAGTTGGGTCTGATGCCCAGAAGCAATCACGATCAGAGATAGAAGAGCAGCTGAAAAATGACAATCGCGATGTGGCAGACCTGTGGAAGGAGGCTCTCAAGAGCTACAAGGGCATCGTCGGCTTCGACCTGAATCGAAAATTCGACAATGTGCAGGCAATGCTCGACTTCGGCACACATCAAATGAACAACTTCCACAAGTTCAGACACGACAAGGGCAAGGTCGATCGTCTGAGAACCCTCTTCGCCTCCAACCTGGAGCTTGTGGAGCAGGGCGCTAATCAGCTCATTAGCGCTGCCACGCCGGCATTCCCCCCAGCTGCGGCCATCGGCACGGCGATGACTTACATGCTACAGGCTTGTCGGGCAGTGTCGGCCGACTACGACATTGTCATTGTCTTCTTTGACGATATGAAAAGTTTCCTTACCAGAATCACTATTTTAGAGACACGGCTCCCAAAGTACAAGGCTTACCAGAACTGCCTGATGGAAGTCTTCACGTCATTCCTCACATTATGTGGCTTCGCGCACAAGTACATTGAACTTGGTCGCTTCAAGAAGTGGATCGCTAATCTGCTCGACGGCAAAGACGGGGATCTCGGGAGTGCTCGATCCAAGTTGACCAAGAGGCTGGAGCATCTGCAGCAGGCCACCGAGTTCGCTATTCTCGGAAACACGGAAGAAACGCTCAAGATGACCACTCAGCTGGAGGAAAACCAACGGTCGCACACTGAGATGCTGGAGGAGGTGGGAGTTGCTCTCAACACCATCCATGAGAACACAGAGAGTATAAAAGACGATGTAGCAAAGCTGCTCAAGTTGTTCGGCGGGCAGAAGAAAGAAAGCAAGCTAGAGAAGCCACCAGCGAACAAACCGGCGTCCGCGAACAGCATTCGACACGCCATGCCTGTAGTCGGCAAAGATGACCACGAGTACCAGGTCCTGAAAGAAACTCTTCTTCCAGATTCTTGCAGCTGGTTATTTTCAGAACCCGTGTGGGAAGAATGGCTGAAGATGGAGGACGGCACACGTCCCATGCTCGCGATTACCGCACAGCCCGGCGCCGGGAAGAGCCATTTGGCTGCTTCGGTGCACGACAAGCTTGAACAAGTGGCTAAAGAGGATGATACAGGCCACACGGTTGTGTCGCACTTTTACTTCCGTGAGCAGGAGAACAGCTTTGCCTGGTTCCTTTGTGGCATAATCACCTTGGTGAACCAAATAGCAGAGACCAACAATGTCGCGTGCGAGAAGATCAATACTCAGTTCGCAAGAGATGATCTCTACATCCAGACCAGGCTTTGGCAAGACATTGTCAAGCATCTACTTGGAGCCGTCTTTGACCAAAACTCAAAGTTCCATCTCTATATTGTTTTCGATGGATTGGATGAGCTGCGTGACTGGAGCAGCTTCAAGCTGTTCTTGTCCGAGTTTATTGTGAAGGAGAAGCTCAGAATCTCCTTGGTTGTTACCACCCGGCCTGAGCGACTTAATGACCTTCCGGAAGACACTAAGGTTGTTCGGATCGAAGCAACAAAAGAGAAGCAGGGACAAGACTTCAAGGCCCTTATCTGGAACCAGATTCATTCTCTAAACAATATGAGAAGATTTAGTCGCTACGTGCAACAAAGAGTAGCTGACAAGGTGGAAGAGGTCTCTCCAAGTGAGTATATTGTTTTGCTACTTTATTTGAAATGCTAACAATTTTCACTAGACATGCTTTACGCAGAGCATTCTCTGGTTCGCCTTGACACTCTAGGCCGCGAGGGCGCAGTTCTCAAGGCACTTGGCCAGAAGCACCCAGAGGATCTCCACGGTATCTATGAGACTCACCTCGCCGAGTGTCAACGACGTATGGCTAGCAACCACCAACAGATTGCTGCTTCCCTGCTCCACTGGATTGCGTTCTCCAAGCAAGGTCTGTCGCTCAACGCGATCCAATCCTTAGTGAAACATTTGTCAAGCGACGAGGAATTTGACCTTGAGGAAATTCCCGAGTTCTTCTCCAAGTTTCTCAGAATCGGAGACCCCGGCTACGATGCCGAATTGCGGGCAAAGCACCAGGCCAGTCAGACCACCATGGTTCAAGACTTGAAACAGGATGATGACGATAATAACAACGAGGACAACATTTATGACGACGGGCCCCTTCCGGTGAAATTCCAGGAGCGCTCCATGAGACACTATTTCACCAACAGTTCGCACGGATCTTCCCCTTTCAGGTGGGGACCGTCAGAAGCTAACCGCAAGATTTTCATGACCTGCACGGAGCTTGCCCAATCATCTCGGACGGATGTCAGCAAGGATCTTCAAAAGTATTGTGCCTTAAATCTTCTCAGCCATTGGATTGGTATCAAGATAGATCAACACACACCTGAAGAGCAAGTTGGGGTGCTTGAGGCTTTCGCAATGACATTTTCTAATAAGAATGGATACGCCGAGATGGTAAGTAAAGCCGGCATGGTGTACCACAAGGGTCAGAACAAGGCGACGGACAATGCTGTAAGTGAGTGGGCGAAGCTTCTCGAGAAGCCGGATATAAAAGAGGCACTCAGTGAATCCGCCCTCAAATGGTGGCAACGTGTTGCCCAAGATCCCGCAACCTGTCGCCTTGACTTAGCTAAGGGCTATTTACGTGAACTGTACCAGGCGCCTACTTCACATGATGCCAATCAGGCTTGGGGACGACTTTATGGTGTCTTGGACATGGTAAGTACAAACAGCTTTCAGTAATATGGGGGTAACGGAAGAACCTTGCTAATGATGTACACTAGACTGGTTTGGGCAAACTTCTCATGGATCAAGCCCGTGTCAACTTTCCCGATGAATTGGAAGATGAAGAGACCGAAAATGACGGCGCCAACAAGGAAGAAAACAAGGAAAAGACCGTGGCTAGTCTCGGTATCCTAAATCTATTTGGAGATGAGATCAAGCCTGATGCAGGCGCTCACCGTGCGGTGGCGGAGGTTCTTATTGAGTACGAATACCTTGAGTCGGCTGAAAAGACTTGCAGAACTGCGCTAGAGCTGTGCAAACCCAACGACCCTGAGTGGTACAGGGCCTCTTGCGTCCTATCGGACCTGTTATTGAGTCAGAAGAAGAAGAAAGACGCATACCATGTCGCGAGCAGCGCGGTTGTTGAACTTGAGTCGAACGATGTCCCTGCAAGCCTGCAGCGTATTGTTCATACAACTTGCGCCAGAGCTCAACAAAAGCTGGGCTATCTTGATCCGGCATTGATATCTTACTCCAAGGCCAAGACGGCCGACCCTGAGGGTATCACCCCTGCCGTGGACCTTGTCGACGAGCTGAAGGTGCTGGACAAAAAGGTGGATAAGACCGAGTACATCAATGTTCTGAAGGGTTGGAGCCTTTTGGAGAGAATCACATGGGTGGCATCCAATTACGAGGACGAATCCGAGGAGAGACATGCCCTGTTTTGCGACATCGCCACAGAGACTGGCGAACAAGAATTCATTGTCAAGTTCTATGAAGAAATCATCAGCTTCCTGGACAACCTTGATGCCGGCACGCCTCTCCGCGTAGACCTGGCACTTGTCTATTTCGAGGTTTGTCGGGACTCCGAAAAGGCCCTCAAGATATTGGGCGAGGTGTTTGACAGCCACGCCACGGGCTTCTTGTTCCCCATCACAGCCGTCAATGCCGCATTCGTTTTCGAGAGGGCCATCGATGTCATCACAAACGTCCAAATCGAACTCTTCCGAAAGTCGCGCGATCCCAGCTACAAAGCAACCATGCTGACATCGCTCTCGGGACTTATGCAGCGGCCTTTGGCTTTGGACGTCCCTAGAACTTCCCCCATCATCACCTCTCAGCAACGCGTTGGTCTAGCCTACATGTACATGGTTACAGGCCCAATGTCCAAGTTCCAAGAAGTGATGCAGTCGCTGTTGAATGACAGCTTTGTTGGTCTCGGTGATTCGGTTGGGTGGAACGACGGCCCATATTTGTGGATTCTTGCCCAAGCGCTCGCAATCCTCAGCCGAGCTCTCAGAAACGACGAGAACCTCCGTAGATATGCCCGGATTGTGGGATCCGCCTTGTTGTCGCGACTCAGCAATGTTGATGATGAAGAAGACGGCGATGACGATGAGGAAGAGGCCAGTGGCAACCAACTTGCCAAAGACGAGCAGGAAAATCTCGAGCAAGCACAGGAGCAAGAGGGCGACGACGAGGCGGCTGTGAATGGCGAATGTGAAAGCGGCTCAGAGTCGGACGACGATGAGTTCGACCTTGGCGAACCACCAACAGACCAGGGAGACTTGCTTAATCCCGACACCGTGCTTTGGAGCTGCGGGGGCTTCTGCTCTCCAGCGCGTCCGTTCAAGTGGTGGGGAGATAGGTCGGCGTACTTTTACATCACCTTTGCCACGGGCATGATTTGCGAGGACTGCCAAAAGGAGTATGACGCTATCAAGCGCGGCGAAGGGACATTCAAGGGCCGATACTTTCACGGTATCGGGCACGACTACTTCAAGCTTCCCATTGAGGGCTGGCGCGGTGTCAAGGATGGCGTTTTGCATTTGGAAGGCGAGGAGCCAATCTCCATCGATGATCTTATGAAGAAGCTCCAGACAGAGGTGTGCAAGGATGCATGGGACAGGCTCTGGGAGGGCTGGGTGTAAATGGGACAAAGGAAGAGAACACTACCATGTCGAATACCAGATCCCTAATGTATGTAGCTTAATTAAATGATTAAAAGCGCACTAACGACCATATCCCCGAAATCATGTGCATTCATGTTGAAGACATCTGCCTCCCACCCTCACGAGTTGCTGTCCATCCGAACTCGTCGGCGTCCTTTTTAAAGCAGGGAATGACTGGGAATTGATAGCCAAAATAATAGATTGCTGCAGTGGATTAATATTGACGGCATGATTTCTCCTGTGTACTGACGTAGTCATTGTCCAATAGTGTGACGACGTGTATCAAACCAAAGTCACACGTTGGGGGCCCACAGACGAGCTCGGATTGGCGCCTGCTATGCTTGCTGACTGCGGGGATGTTGGCAGCCTACTCCATCCACTTCACACGACTCTTTCGAATCCTTTACATCGTTTTTCTCAATCAGTTATATCAGGTCGCGAGGGAAAAAAAAACATGTCAGAGGATCAATCATCGTCAAATATCAACGCGCAGCATCCGCTGGCTTCCGCTGCCGACTCACAACGACAGAGTCCCTTCTTCCAGCGACTCCCTCGTGAACTCCGAGATAAGGTCTACGAGCAACTCTTCCTTTCAACTAGACTGACCTACGCCCAAAGATGCATCAGGGAAGTGAAAGTCAAGATGAGGCCTGCTCTAAATAGCTTGGCTGTTCTGCGAGGCTGCCGCCTCCTCAAGGCAGAGATTGGGGACAGCTGGATCGGCCAAGTTCTTTTTGTCTTCTTGGATTTCCAGACGATGCTTGATAAGTTAACATCATTGCCGGCTGGGTATATTGCGAAGATGCGCCACATGACTACAAGGAGCACCGCCATCGTACTCAGCGCCGGGGCCCGCGGCCGGTTCAAACATTACCCTCTCCCCGCTGTCCTCAAACTTCTCGACGGCCTCTGCCTTAACACACTCACAGTAACGCCATCGTTTGGTCTTATATTCTCCTATGACACATTCACTGCTCTGATCGAGCAAAGCTGTGGATGGAGAGAGCTCCGGTTTCTCTATCGCAGCTCGGCTATGCTGGGATGCGCAATATACAGCACGGAACCCGGTAACCATCGTGCGCTCGAGCGCCACCCCGAACCATCACACTGGCAAAGTGTCATGGACCATAGAGATGGCCACCTGTCGAAACCCTCGGTCGTCATCTATCGCTCCACCATTTGTGGTAGCCGAAACTCGGTTCTGAATCCAAGCACACGCACTATATTTGAGCAGAAAATCCCCGAGGGCAAAGAGGCACAAGAAGAGTTTTGTCGCCAAGACGACCGAGAACTCATGGAAGAAGGTGAAAAGGGCAGAGAAATTATGATCGTGGTCAGGAGGGGATCCGGTATTGACTACGAGGAAAAGAAAGATTCGCCATTACTGGAGACAGACATTCGGCGGGATTTTGAAGGCAAGAACTGGGAGGAAATTCGATCTGAGCACCTGTATGAAGAAGCTGATCAAATAGGGGAGGAGACGGTAAGCGATGATGAGAATGAGGATCCGGAAATTAGGCTGGGAAACAAATCGTCTCTCGCAGGCTCATGGCCCGCCCCAGTGTTCCTCTGATCTTTTACAAGTATGGAATTGATAGCGGAAAGCCTGAGAGTCTCTTCAAATATCTAATATCATATCAAGTTCGCATAGGATAGTGTGGCATACAGTTGTTTGCTCACTCGTCATACAAGATACCGTGTTTAAGTATGTCCAGGCAGGCTTGAACCCCAAATGTGCCGTCTCTCTTGTACAGAGCCGTAGCCTGCGTCGCTTTGACACGTGCGTGACTTGACAACACCTAAACACCTAAGTGAGAGTCTCCCACCTTGGCCCTTTTCCATTGGCTTTTTCTTTCGACATCTCCAAAACTTCGCTCTTCTGGTTATGTATATCGAGGATTTTGTGCAAATACCATTCCACTGTTGCATTTTGATCATTCTACATCATCATTCGAACAATGCGGTATATTATTCTGGGCCAAGCCAGATCATACTTCCGTGTCTGCTAACTATGCAGCTAATTCTGCGCACTAGCGATGCCATGTTTTGATCTGTGCCGGGCGACGTATTATATGTATTGCCTCTGCCGTGTCTCGCTAAAATGCTGCACCATATCACATATCTCCTGCACCATTGGTTCCTGCTTTTCCCGCGCTCCTCTGTATCCACAGGCTTGCCGCCTCTCATGATGCCATGGCCTCCAATACGACAGAAACACGTCAGCGAAATGAGCGGCCGATTCAGGTTCACATAGCTGGTGCCGAGCTAGGGTGAGACCGATTTCCCCGATCTGTTTAGTGCAATATGATAACTAGGCGTTCTGGAAACAGGTTGCATCTAAAATAAGGATACATGGGCCCCAGCAACTGGATATAAAATCATCTGGCATCTCCGTACGCCGGCATCTGGGTCAAGGTCCACAGCAGATTGGACATTTTCGCTGCCAAATCTTTCCACTTGCTTCATTAAATTTGTTTTTCCGAAAATCAGCCCAAAATGGCTATGCCGTATCCCGAAGGTGAGGTTTTCTTCAAGCGCTCAGCGCTCAAGATTCCGCGGCCCACGCAGGCGAAGAGCGGTGACGTCAACGGAGAGCATCCATGGTCGTTCGATGCGGACAATATTCGTGATTTTGCCTCGCACATTCTGGTCGAATATATCAGGAATCGCTCCGTCCGCACCAATGACGTTGCCAGCAGTCGATATTACAACGTCTCCTCAGAGGTCGGCAATTGGAAAGGCTACTATCCACATGCATGGTACATCATGTTTTCCAACAGAGGCAATCAAGCATAAGCCGGGTCAGCTGCCAGCAATTCAGATGAGCTCAACGGTGGAGATCATCCCCAAGAAGGGCAAAAACGCCGACGAGGCTTTCAGAGATCGAGCCAAGGGCGGCCCTGAAAAGGTGGCAATTGTGCCGGTTCCTGTTCCAAAGGACGCAAAGTACCTGTTCATTGACCAAGTGATGCCTATTCGTGCCGTTTACTTCCCACTTGCGCAAACGGTTGACAAGAGCATTGATCCCGACTTGTGTACCTACCTCATGGTCGATTTCCGCTTCCGGAAAGGAGTCAAGATGATGTTTCCGGACGACATGGGAAGCACGGGCGGCACAGCTGGTAGCGGAGCGATGATGTGGGGTAGCGGGAACTTCTCTGCTGCCATGCCCGCCAACCCGAAACATCCCTATCATAAGGACCAGCGCTTTAGTTACAAGGAAGGGCTCGGCGAGAAGCCAACCCATACCTTGCAACTGAATATTAGAGGGGTGTACAATTATCTCATGGTGCCTCGGCAACTCCGCAATCCCGAAATGGGGCTCTATTTTCCAGCAAAGAACTCGGACGTTTTGATCAAATCCCGTGGTCATCGCAGTGTAATGCACGCGTCTAACCCTGTAAAACGAGACTTCCAGCTGCTCGACTATGCCGATGTCATAGCTGGCCATTTCGGCGTCGACGTCACCTGGCAGCCCTACGAGTACAAGGAGGAAGCCAGCTCGTTGGTCTGGAGCTTGTTCCATATGGCAGTCGAATCAGTTCTGAGTTTAATTCCAGGCGTTGGACCACTGGTTTCAGCGGGTTACGGGATTTTTATCGAGGCAGTCACTGAACCTGAAAAGTTCAAGGCCGATAATATCCTCAGGCTTGACGGGGAAACGACTGAGGGCGTGGCTGAGTCGGCAGCCGAAACTCTTAAATATTTCGTTAAGAGATTCCATAAGTGAAATGCAAGGTCAAAAATAATGACGAATGATTAGAGAGGTAAACCACCATAGTCCTGTTTATCTGTGGTTAAACCATCGTTGTATCTATGAAAGTCCATCTGGCGGTGCATTTGGATGAGATGCTGCGAAGAGTTTCGTCTCCTACTCGTCTGTCATCTAAATGGAATTGCTAATGACTAGTCTTGGTAGTCTTTTTGAAATATCCAATATAGACGATTAGTACTGCAATGAAAACTCGCCAAGATCATCTCTTCCGTTCGTGGTAGCCACCTTCGTCGGATAGAATATTCTGTCCACCCAGTCTTGAAGGGATGTGAAAAGACCGACAGAATCAAGCTGAAATATATGAATCGTTTTAAATACGGATACTTTCCAACACGCATAAAAACTGCAGTGTATACACGGTAATTAGGCAATAATTAAGAGCTTCCTTTCAGTCTTTATCTCTTTTTGCGACACACAAGTGGGCTCTAGAGAGAAATCACATTCTCTTTGAGATCGGTTGTTCTCGTTGTCCACTCGTCACAGGATACAAGGATATATATTTTGATTCTATAACAAGCTGGACCGTATATAGGACGCAGTTCATCTATGATGATTACTCAAGGAAGCAAATGTAGCCATCTGGAGTTTAAGAACCAGTGAGCCTTTAGTAGTGGGTTTGTCTTCATCAAAAGGATGCGAGTGCATTACGGCCGTTGGCTAATGGTTCAACCTTCTCCATGGGAAAGCCTGAGGCCAAGTGGAGACAACCACCGAAGAAGGATGGGGTCCGTCCCGAAACAAAACGAATTACAAAAAGACGATTCAACATCCAAATGTAAGCCTAACTAAGCAATCCGCCCGGACCGCACACGAAATTTCAATGATATCTTTTAAGCCCTTTTTGGTCACTGTCACTGGGCTGGGCAGAAGCCTCATTGTTCCTCTCCTTATTGTTGTTGGCCGTGTGCCAAATGCTCACTGTGTCCTTCGAGAGAGAGGAGTTGCCCTCATTAACAGAGAAAATATTAAATAAAACTCGATCTTTTAAGCCCTCATTTATAATTCCACTAGATTTCACCAAGAGCCTTAAACTAAGAGCACATATGTCTGGGGTTGATTTACTGTGCTATCATACCCCTTCACTTCCCACAATCCTCGACCTCCGCGCCAAACTCCACCAAGCTCGATGGAAATGGAAGGCGACTGGAATGGGGAATTCTCTTGGGAAAAAAGGCAATGATATTCATCATCTTCTTCTTCATACATATGTGTAGGGTGTTGATCTGTCGGATCATAAGTAATTTTTACGTGGTATCTACCCACCAACAATTGAGGCCGTTTAGAAAGAAACATCCAGACGATTAATTTTGTTTTTCTCTCATTCACCCGCTTGTGGTCCGAGTGGGTGTTTGCTGGCCTGATAGTCCAAAATTGTTGGATATAGGTTTACCTGGCCTCCGGGGCGACAGAAAACAAAAAGGGTATGCTGGTCAACACGCACGAATTATTAGGTAAGGGTGGCTGCATCCCTCCCGCCTGGCCCGGACGGTGTTTCGCCCAAATTTACCGAATCACCCTTTCTCAAGATGAGGCCTGATTGGATCACATCTGTGAAATAATATGGGTCTGGACACTACGAAAGTCGTCTCATTCGCCCAAAGGATCAAAAGTGTGTGAGCACGGCACGTTTGGGCGCATGGGCTCGGTAATGAACCAATCTGACGCCTATCCACATTAGTGACCGTCACAAAGCCAACGCATTTGTGACGACTGCGCAGTGAGAGTGGGTTATTTGCCAAGGAATGCACCGAGTGAATTAATTTTAATATCCCGACTCCAAGGCCAAAGAAGCGGTGGGTTTGGAAAAATGGATGAGAGTGCTCTGCCGTTTTCTTGAACTCATCTCAAGATTCCATAGTCAATAGTAAGGAGAAAATAAACAAGACAAAAACGACATAACAAATCCGTCGTCTCCTAGCCACAGTTCCTTCAAGAGCCATCAAATCAATACCATGCCCACCACCACCCACAATGTCTCAAATCCACCCCGCACCCGACCCATAGCCTCACTATTCTTGATTATGACCAATTCCGTGTGTCAGAATGATAGTTGAATGACGAAGACCTTCATAATCGCCTTGGAGTGCAGTGCAAGGCGCAATCGCGGCTTCTGGCACCGTGAATGTGGGATCACTTAAATGATCGTGGTTGTAAGTTGGACCGAACATGGCGTTTCCCGGCATGAGATCCTGGGCATAATTATAGTCGACCGAGTCGCAATCATCGGCTGTGTGAAATTGGGATAAATTATCGAGAGTGCCAAAGGATGCATGCTCATGAGTGCGGTCAATGTTGTTACCATCAACCACATGAAGAGGCTGGTTGTTGCCACCCAAACTACTGTTGATCGGATTCGCACTGTATGCGATGTTTAGTGGGATTGGGCACTGCGAATGGCCTGTGATAGCACCCAGAGAGCAAATCGGTTGGTAGAGTGGCTGGTTTGTGATGGTGGCTGAGGAGTCGGACTGGGGCAACAGTGGAGATTCTCCAACATTACCGGCCCCCTCGCACTGTGTCATCCTAAGAGTGCCCGAGTGCACACTGGCGGGGGCAGTACAGCGCTGCAGCTTTGGAGACGTGTTGTAAGCAGCTCGCAGCACCTTCTCTACAATCAAGGATATATCCATCTGGTATCCTCGCAATTCCGAACTCAGTATCTCAGCAACTGCTGACTCGTTTTTGCGAAATAGGGCCTTCGCAACCTCCGCCATGTTTGCATTGATAAAGGGGGAGTCGGGCAACACGTAGTCACCAAAAAGGCTGGCCCACATGCTCTCCCATTTGAGTCTCTCACTGTTTCTGGATCTTGTCAACTTTTTTTTGGCTGCGTCCAGTGCACTGCGGTAAATTATCCCCGGGTTTGGTAGGCTTTCTGTACAGGCTCCAGCGTGAGCATCCTGCGCTCGGACCCCCTTACAGGTCGACCAGCATCTAGAGCAGCACTCTGACTCCTCTACACAATGGCGTCGCTCAAGGTGCTGCAATACGTCAGAGAGCCTCTTGTGTTTGTATTTGAAACATTGAAAGTGTTTAAATGGATCAATTTTGTAGAATGGGCAGGCCCAAAAACGATCATCATTCGATGCAGCTTCCATGTCGATCTCTCAGGTAGTCTTGTCTTAGGTACTTCGAACAAACTTGGCGCTGCCGCTATAAGCATGCTCGGATCAACCGTGCATTCAATCCTCAGAAGCAAATGAGAGAAGTACTTAGGCGGAATGGTGGATTTTTTGGTCGTTAATGCTGAACCGCTAAGTCCAAAGAGATTCCGCGATCATCAACAAGACGCATCCAGTTCAAGTTTTAACAACAAGAGCCAAACACGAAGATATGGCTGTTGAAAATAAGATGTTCTAAGATTGTGGGAAAATCAAATGGTGGTGGTAATATATATGTGTGCAGCCTAAAGAGTAAGACACCGTTGAGACACGATGAGGACCGAGACATAACGATGGGCCGAATTACCAGACATCACGGCGGCAATGTGACATCTTACTATCAGAGTACTTTCTCAGCCAAAGCCCCACCGGCACTGTCTCTTCTCTGTAGACGCTTTGGACCGAAGTGGAATTAGTTCTGTTCATCATAGCGCACGCTAAAGAAAAATAAAAATAAAAGAGAGAGAGAAGAAAGAACTCTGGCACCTAGGTAGATTTAGATGTTAACTACAGTGTTGCGAATCAAATGCACTGCTATTCGCAATGTTTTTGTGTACATAAAGCCATATCATACTTTGGTAATAATTCTTTTGGTTGTGGTGAATGTGAAAGGGTACTGTGTCGGGGATGAATGCACCTCAATTGAACGGAATAACGGAGAAACGTAGTGCCGGCCTGTATGTTAGTCAGCTAGTCGCAACACCGGCTTTGGCGATAAAGTCCCGGTGATCTCAACACCAAGATTCAGATAGCAGCTTCGTCTCAATTCACGTTTTCTGGACCGATTTTATGACTATGCTTTGATTTATTTGACTGCAGCTGATGCAGCCGTTGTTTTGTTATTTGGACCTGACGCCTTTCACTTTGAGAGGCCCCGACTTACCCTGAACGCAACTCCACTTCAATGCGGCTTTGTGTGTGGTTTTTCCTCGATGTTTCACAACTCCTACACAGTACCTAAGTGCAGCTTTACGGCACTCAAAGGGATGGTTGTTGACGGGATGCGGAGTGCAAACGCCGTAGTTAATCCGCCGCTGGACAAACCCTTTCCACTACTTCCGAACAGTGGCCCGCTCGCCACAACAGCCATCCCGCATTGCAACCATTCTCGCATTGTTTCTGATTCGCTTCTTATACCTCAGCTCTATACATCCTGAAAGAAAAAGAGAAAGGTACTCGTGTTTTTCACACGCCAAGGAATTCTTGATCGAGTATCTCAATTTGACTATTTTGCCATACCAGACTGCAATTGTCCACTCTCCTTACCTTCACAGCGACGAGCATTTTCATGCCTGATGTCTTTGAGAATTTTAAAACTATCCGGGTACTTGATGTCCAGTTTAAAATTTTTCTCATTCATCACCAGCATCGCCATTCTTGATCCAATGGCGCCGGTATTATCACGAGTCGTCACCCGCTCCCAGAACTCCACATTCAGATCCCAGTTCTCGTCATCATCCTCCTCGCTTGTCAATTCCATTTCGGTCCACATTTCAATCATCTTATCTTTAAAGCTGCACTGTGCCAAATCGATGATGAATGGGGCTTGTGATTCTTGATGTACCATGGCGTTCCGCGGTTGGCAATCATCCATAATAATCCCGCGTTGGTTGATTTCATGTGCAATATCGACGGCTGATTGCACAATTCCATGCCATAGATCAGGGTTCGAAGGAGCCAATGGCGAAGTGGGTAGGTCTCGTAGACTATAGCCCGGAATGAGTTGCATAAGGATCCCCTTGACCTCCCAAAATTGAGCCAGTTCAGGTTGCTGAAGCAAGTCCGGAGGTACGCCAGAGGTGGACAGTGAAAGACGTACATGCGCGTATATGCGCGGTATTGACTTGCCTTGAAGGTCTTTCAGCCGGGCGTATGCCAGGCTCTCATTGTCAAAAGCTGAATTGGACTCCTTCCATAGGGCTACTTCGTACTTTGCACGGCCTTCCGGGGTACCATCAAGGTGTTCACAGGCGCTTGGTGCGACCATCGCACCTTTTTCCTCCTCATCGAGCTCCTGGAGAAGACGGCCCATGTCGCCTTGTTGTACGAACTGGTCAAAGATGGCTTGATCACCGTATCGATAGGGTATGGAGTGTTCATCCTCATTCCTTCTAAGATCCTTTCCATAACGACGATCGTATAGCTTCAGAACGGCGCATATGTCGAAACCAGAGTCAGTTTTGACAGTAACCTCCATGACGGGAGACATGGTCATGCTGAGCCTTTTCGAAATCAGTGTCGCGATGGGCTTGCCAAGTCTCGAGTCGAGGTAATTTTCGAGAAATTCAAGCTCGAGTTCTTTTCCAGGCTGGTATGGCACTGGTATGGGAAGGCTTAACCGATGCTTCTCCATGTCGACAAACTTTGATGGCGTACTGAGGCTCTGTTTGACCTGTATTCTTCTGTTTGGATTTCTTCCGTGAGCCTGTTCAGTCTCAAACTACGAGGTACAGTAGAGAAGCTTCAGAATTATGGGAAAGACGCCTTAAAATAGGCAGCTATCTACTTCTGGCTGTTGGACCGACTGTTGGACGAACCAACAGAACCAACACGGCTGCCTAAGGCAATGACAAAATTCGACTCATCGTGAGTCAGAAAGTAAATCTTATCCACATGCATTCAAATCATCCCGTGATATTTCCATTTTCTTGTTGTATCAGTCGGGAAAATGTCCTGCCTATAGTTGATGCTTGAGATGGGATATTAGATTAGCTATGGGATCTACAGAGCTATGGACAATGCTATGACTCGGACAATGAATTGTCACTAGTTCATACGTTTCTTCTATTCTGGAATTTAAGCAGGTTGAAAATTTCAAACCGCGAGCATTAATGTTATTTGCATGCCACCCTTGTGGCCTGTTTTCTGGGTCACCCGGATGAGCCTACTGCGTGTTTTGTAACTGGAAATAGATATGACGATTTTCCCCATCAACAATTCAGCCCTGCTGAATTGAGGCATCTGTCGCCTCTTCAATACGTCTTTCAACGCTTCCGATTGAGCATAGTCTTGACGAAAAAGATGAAGCTAACGAACAGTCCCAGACCAGCCAGGCCCACACCCATCCACCAGGCTGACCTGTAGCCAAACAAAATATCCTCTCGGGTCTTACCACCCCGGTTCACATGAACCTCTACTGTCGCGGCGAAACCCAGTCCCAAGCTGATGCTGTAATTGACAATGGTGCTGACCAGACTGGCCGCAATACCCTGGTGCTCCTTTTTAACGGAGTTGGAGAGAATAAGTGTTCCGGCGGGAAATGACATGTCCATTCCCCAGGGCATGATGATGATGCTGAAGAACGTCTGAAGCCAGTACGACTGCTCAACTGGTGCTGTCATGATCAAAATAGTACCCGTCGTAAACGCAAGCAGAGCCAAAAACATGACAAAGGCTGGATGGGTGTGGTGCAGCAACCACGCAGTGGTCATTGACGCCATGGCTCCCGATATGGCGCAAGGGCTGAGCCACGCTGTGGCCAGGAGTGGTGAGCCTCCTCGCAAAACTTGGAAAAACTGCCACAGGTAATACACCCAAATTCCAAAGCAAGACCATCCGCACGCTATACAAGTGAGAATGTAGGCCACGTCGCCTGTTAGAACATCAAATGGGATGAGAGGGTTGGGCGAAACGCGAAGCTCGACGTAGAAAAAGGCGGGAACAAACAGCACACCAACAATCAGAAGAACGTAGACATATGGCTGATCCCATCCCACAATCGGCGCTTGGTTCCATGCAAAGTTAATGAGCACAAGGGCAGTAATTCCGGTGGCGGCTCCGATCAAATCCAACTGGCTCAGTATATCCCGAAAGCTCATATCCTTTGACGACATCTTGTGGGGCGGATCCGGAATGACGAAAAATGCAACTGCGGCGATACCAGCCAGGGCGATAGCAAACGAGTAATAAGCCCAAGGCCACCACGACTCGTCGCCGAGGACAAACAGACCGGCGAAAACACTGGCGAAAACAAATCCACCGGGCGCACAAGCTCCAAAAATGGAAAATACCACTGCTTTCCTTAATCCGGGGGCGTACGTAGCTCCAAGAATAGCCAGACCATTGGGCATCACGATGGCAGGTCCGATTCCCTGGAAGACCCTGGCAAATACGAACAGGACATGGCTCGAGTAGTGCGCAAGGCCGCCGACCATGGTCCAGAGCGCAAACCAGACGAAGCCGATGATGAACATGCGCTTGTAGCCAAAAACATCACCAAAGCGGCCGGAAACCAGGATAAATGTGCCGACAGTCAAGCTGTACCCGGCAATTAGCCAGCTGAGCTCTGCCGGGTTAGTTAAATTGAACGACGCGCCGATGACGTGAAGGATGCTGAGGCAGTTTCCGAGGGCGCCCTGCGTCATGAGCTGGGCCATGCAAATGACGGCGACGAAGAGGATCTCGTGCGGCAGCGAAAACGAGTCCGCAATCGACGCGGCGGATTTTGCGCGGACCAGTTCCTCATCGTTGAAGCCCGATGCTTCTTGATTGGAGCGATCCGAAAGCTGGCCCTCATCAGTGGCCTGGGCGCCATCATCTGTATTCCCGTTAGCGACCGTGTCTGAGCTTCCTGCATTAATTCATCCGATGGCATCTCACCTGGCTGTTTTTCCAAAAGTGTCATTTTTTTTGGCCCAATGTTTTGTTTTTTGGACAATTGACCAGGTCGGAAGAAAAAAAAAGTTTCGGGACCCTTGGGGGGGAACAAGGGAATGATCGGTGTGGGAATCGTCGGAAATTCGGGACTTGTCCGATTTCGGTCTTTTCACCGGATCGCAAGCCACCAACACTGGTCGTTTGCTAGCGAGATCTGGAGATAAGGCTTGATTTCAAATGGACGGGAAAAGAGGCTGACATCATCTCTAGCGACTAAAATGGCTAGCCATAGAGCATGTTGGGTCGAGAGGTGGAGCAAAAGGATCCCGCTAACATCGGCCAATTTATCACAAAGCGGGTAACGGCAAAAAGGGCCGATCCGCTCTGCAGCGAACGCGACCAACAGCAGCGACATGGTCCAGTTGAAGAGTCGAATTCAGACTCTTGGGGTCTGGGGTATCTGGCCAACGTCGTCGATCAGAGGCGCAGCATGCTGATGTGTCTGCTGTGACTTGCTTCGAGAGACCAACACCATTGCTGCAACCCCCATCCGGGCCGGCCAACGAAGCCAAGCGGTTGTGCATTTTGTGGGAAAGCGCACGCAGTAGAAGAGATGAAGGCGTGCTCATCAGGGACCCATGTGGAAAGGTCGAGGCTAGTGATTCGTTGCAGCCTGGCTAATAATATCCTAATCAGCATCCACTGTTGCTCGACCCCTGTAACGGGCCGGTCTAAATTTCTGGAAAATGCAGCTTTGGCTTGGTGAGGTAGCCAGCAACTTGATACGTTGGGTCCTAGGCCGAGCCAACAAACGGGCTGTGGGACAACTGAGATAATCACTAGGACCCTGAAGGAGACAGTGCCGGGCGGGGAGCTCACATATAAAGGAGATCAATTCTGATTAGTAAACTCGAGTGTCGGCTGTCTTCGATTGTGACTGTTGGTGCCCTTCATGCCCAGTGGGACCAACTACGCCTGGCCAAGCTATTTACCCGTTGCGGCTCGTTCCGTTAGTCTTGGTGACTCTGTCCGCCGTTTCGCTAGACAATACAGACAAGGCCACGCAGATTACATCCAGTAAGAGAAAAGAAAACTCGGGTTCTCGCCCGGTCGTTCATTGAGAATCCCTTCAGCTGAGCTCAGCTCCACCTTGCCTGTATGCGATCATCCGATTTGCCATCTGCAGATGCCGAGATGGTGAAAATAAACTTCGTTCGACTGCGGGGAAGCTAGACCCTGCCTGCATCAACACTAATCAGGTAACGACCGGGATGAAAGCTGCATCTTGTCTGGACTCGATTTTGTTGCCGCTGGCATTTCCTTCCTGAGTCACTAGAAATTAGAAGGCATGTCTCCTAGAATGCCGCACAGCCCTGGGATATGTAGTCTTTGTAGATCATAGCATTTCCCACGCTAATAAGTCTTCTTCGCTTCGTACAGCGTGTGGCGTGATCAGAGCATTCCTAGCAATAACCCGCTCCCTGATGATGCACGTTTAGTACTGACGATACAAACCTTGAGTAATTGTCAGTTCAACACTTTCTCAGATGATCCCCTTTCAAAAAGTCCATGCATCTTAGCAGTTTGGGTTAAAATAAAGAAAAGCAATGCCCAAATAATTATACTTATCTAAATCTTATTTCTTTATGTTATTTCTTTATATTATTTAGGATTCCTTTGGCCCTGGGTTTCAAGTCTTTTTATGAAATACATATTCTGTGACTACCACTGGAAAGCGTCTCCGTTGCAATCAGTCAATAGTCGTATTCCCAAGCTACATATTTCAATATTTGATATGCCTCAATCTCAACGGCAAAACACCAGCCATTTTATCTCTTAGGCTACTAAAATCCAACCACAACATTCCTTTCTCAGCTTTCACCCGTGATGTAACATCCAGAAAGCACCGTCAGAATTAATCTCCAATGAATGAACTACCATCCCCAGGCATCCAATTTTTTCCATGCCAGCGAGACATCATACCCAGCAAGGTCAAATTCAAGGACGCAATAGTCAAGGGGTCCATCATTGACAAGCAGCCCAGAAATAACAATAGAATATATGGAGCCAAACTTCATTCGCCTTGGAATAGATTCTCAAGTCCAAAAATTCCCTCAAAGTCCACCAAATCCAATCCCAGCATTTCATGTATCTCATCATCCGACATGAACATGGCCAGTTGAAATATTAAATCATCTCTCGAAGGTTCGGCTACTAAAGCTCCGTAATCTATAAGCAACCAGAGCGTAGTTTCTCTCGAATTTCGGGCGGCCCACATCATTGGCGTGTCGCCGTTGCAATCCCCTAAGTCTACACGTATGCCCTCAAAGGCGAGAAGCAGCTCGAGCACGTTGTCATAACCATTTCCAGCCGCCCATGAAAGAGCCGTTCGGCCAGCATTATCTCGAATGTTTGGCTCCACAGCGTTTTGCGAAAGCAGTACTTCAGCAGATTCATAGCCCCCTCTTTGGGCGGTCAAAATTAATGGTGTTTTGCCGCGAGCATTCGTGTCGAAATGTGCTCCTCTCTGCACCAAAAGCTTGACCACTTGCCATCGATTGTTGACTGCCGCCGCAATCAGTGGAGTCATTCCAAAGCCGCTCACGACCGTGAAGTCAGCACCCTCGTCCAGCAAAACCTCAACAACGTCCAAGTGGCCTACTAGCGAAGCTAAGCCGAGTGGGGTCCATCCACCATCAGTAGAAACTGTGAGATCGGCCCCTTTCTTAAGGAGTAGCTTAACTACTTCCAAGCGATTGTTGTGTGATGCCCTATGTAGCGGGGTCCATCCCATTTCAGTAGTAGCTTCGATATTAGCCCCTTCCTCAAGAAGTAGCTTAACTACTTCCAAGCAACCGTTGTGTGATGCCACATGTAGCGGAGTCCATCCCTTTTCATCAGTAGCAGTGACGTTAGCCCCTTCCTTAAAGAGTACCTTGACTAGTTCTAAGCAACCAGCACCGGACGCTATATGTAGCGGGGTTGATCCACCTTTAGTAGTAGCTTTGATATCAGCCCCTTCCGTAAGGAGTAGGTTAACTACTTCCAAGCAATTATTTTCTAATGCTATATGTAGTGGAGTCCACCCGGCTTCACTAGTAGCTTCGATATTAGCCCCTTCCTCAAGAAGTAGCTTAGCTACTTCCAAGGCACCGCTGTGTGATGCCACATGTAGCGGGGCCAATCCGGCCATGTTCCTTGCTGCCCAGTCTGACCCTTCTTTTAACAGCAGATGAACGATTTCGGCATGTCCCTTTTGGGACGCAACATAAAGCGGAGTTCTGCTCTGGTTGCTGGCTATGTTGACACCAGCTCCACTATTGATCAAATACCTCACTCCGCCAATCCATCCCGCTGATGAAGCCGCCAAGAGGGCTGTTCTTCCTGAGATGTCCACTTGGTCCACGCCCAGTCCAATGTCTTGTATGAGGTGTACTATTGTTCTCATGAATCCAAGCAAAGCTGCGTAAAACAATCTGTTACCAGCTTCAATCTTGCCTTCATATTGTAACATGCTGTCTTCGCAAAAGACAATATCGGCTTGTTCCCTCCATTGTTCCCACGTTTTATTCTCGGGGCGGAAAAAGGCGTCCACAAAGTCCGTTGCTTGGCTTGTGTTAATTGCGTCTTCTTTCACATGCTTGTGCCAAAATTCCACAGCATAATCTCGGAATGCTTGAAGAATCGGCTTCCTCTCTTCCGTTGGTCTTCCTTCCCAAACCCGATCGATATTCAAGTAGCGCAAGCACGTAATGGCGAGTATATTGCTTTGCGCTGCGTCCACCCTGGCCCGCAACTTCTCATTTGCGATCAACTCCCCCATCGGAGCTAGTTCGTGGCAAAGGATATATTGCCTTACTGAAAAATGTGCCAGGTGAATAGTTCGTGATGCTGGCTCTGAATAATCCCCTCCCCGAGTTTCGACCAATGGTCCGCACAGGTCCATAATTTCTAATCGTATGTACTCTTCGTCAATGTCTCCCGGGAGTTCATCTTCAGAAAACTCCTCGCATTCTTCGTCTGTGAGAAGAAGTGCCTCAGTCATCTCCAGAACTGTCATTGGGCGCATTGCAAACGTAACCCATCGCAAGATGGCCAGCGTCCGGCTTCTTTCTGGCTCATCAAGCTTGCCAATCCTCATCCAGTTTCTATCGTATAGATCCGCCAATTTGGTCGGCGCTTGTTCAATTGTTCTTTGAAGTACACCTATACTTTTGGTACTGCGGAGTTGTCCTTCGATGGCTCGAATGCCGAGAAACATGCTCTCGAATCGGTCGACTATACGTGAGGAGAGCTCATGTCTCTGCGACTGACTTTTGTTCTGCAATTTATTGTCCACAATGTTCTGTGCATATCGAGTAGCATCATCCTTCACATCGCTGGGCTGGACCAGACAGTCGAACAGAGTCCAACATCCCTTTGATTCGCCTATTCGGAGGCCCTCCCGTATCTCCGGCTCATCTCGGCTTACTATAGCAAGTCTTGCTTGTTTAGGAAAAGATTGTTGCAGAAAATCGAAGAAATCGATCAGTGACTGTCGGTAGCTGGCCTTCCAGTCTTGCCCTACTCCTGCACATTCATCCAGGCCATCGACGACGAAGACGCTTTCTGGCAAGCTTTGAATAATCTCTCCGAAGAGATCGCCGATTTCTTTAGGGGTAGCGGGACATTTGTCACCTGACTCCCATCGTATCATCGCAAGCTCAAACGCACGTTCGTCCTTGGATATCATCTGGTGGGTCCAGGCACGTATAATTGCAAACGGATCAGAATTGCTCTCCAAATCGGATGAAAAAAAGTGGTATGCCACGTGGGGGTCAGTAGATTGAAGGTATTCGATGATTTTGGCACAGAGTATGGTCTTGCCGTATCCTGCAGGGCCATGAACCCACAATACTTTAGTGTAGTCTGATGTCGAGTTCTCCCATTGCTTGAACTCGGACCTACGGAGGACCCACCCGCATGTGTCCTTCAATCGTCTCTGGACAAAATTGTCAAACATTGCTGTGGTAGATGCGGCGCCCAACCACCGAGGGAGGTCCTTTTTGAAATCATCTTAGCTGGTCAGAATTTTGTCCATGTGCTAAGGAGTAAATGCTACACACCGGTTCTCCGTTGTAAGTCCTGGTAAAGAACCCTCTCTACTGCCATAGACAGCTGCTGTATCAGATCAGTTAAATCTTCCAGTTGCTGTGTTCCTATTTATTTAAATTTGTTAGATACTCCGCATTGGACAAAGTTACATTCATTCGATGATGCAACCATACCTGGGGCAGGTTCTGGGGGGTTCGTGCCACCAGTTTGGGCTGGCGGCACCAAATCATGAAGACGTTGCACTAGTGATGCAATGTTTTGGGTTTGCTCGGAAACCCTGCTTTTATCCTGAAGAGCCCAATTCCACCTCGCTTTTCGGGATCTAACATCTTGGTATTTTTCCAATCGTACTGGTCCCTTCTCATAGCCCTTTGGACCTTGAAGCCGAGTCTTTGACCCTCCTGACGATAACACAGCAGACACGTGCTCTGCATTACCATCAATGCTATTGATGCACTGAAAGATCATTTCAACTGCCTCGCGCACTTTTGGGTCATCAAGAGCTGGGTGGTGTGGATCTTTTGAGAGATCGCAGCCATAGCCGACCGAGTCGCGCCACTGTTGTAGTAGAATTCGATCCGCATTTCGCTGGGCAATCAGAGGCTGAGATTCGAATTTGACATTCTTGTACGAGTCGAATCTCTCCTTAGTATCCACCACAGAATTCATCACCTCTGTCAGTCTAGCAATGCCAGCGCTAAAGCCAACAGGCTCCATGACTACGGAGTCGGGTTATTGGCAATGGCAGTGTGCGCAGTCGGGGAACAGAAGTCTCAGAGGGAGTAGATGTGAACCAACGGTGACGCGTCGATAGAAAGTGTGACAATAGTATCCCGAATCTACGAGAAGAAGAGGATGACAGAGGGGAAATAAATCGTTCAAAGCCTCGTCAGGCTGAGGCATTTCAGACACAGACAGTCTGTATGGAGGCACATGCACAGTGGAGCACTGCCACAAACTGCGACCAGATGATGGTAGCGAATCAAAAGACGTTCACCCTTAGGTCGAAAGCTGACATCTTACATAGCCGGTGTTCCCGTTTCATTCACGCGCTTAAGTAAAATGGATTCGGTCAAAAATGTGATTGTATCACCCCAGACCGTTGTGACGGGTCATGCCGCGACGAGGTGGAATGGCGCCTGGCCACACATTCACAGCCCCCATTGCTTTTTTCTGCATTCGATCACATTTTTGTTATCCATCACTATGCACAACGCAGCTCCGCTATGAAGAAGGCGTTAGGTGCGATACCAGCAACCGTGTCTTGCAACAGCCAGCTTTGCCTTGACATCGCAATGGGAATATGCCTTGCGTGGCTGAGCGAGGCACGGCGACTGAGCCTCCGCCACAAAAGCCACCTTGACCGTTGAACTACAGAGGGTAACAAGATGCGAGTTAGTTGGGTATTGTACCCTTAGACCATCTAAGGAAAATATAATTTCAAATCTAAATAATGAATTATAAACCCCTAAAAATATTTTTATATAATTATATAACTTATCTTATTAAGGGTTTATGTTTTATTTTTATTCGGTTTAGGGTACTGCACTGTATCAACAATGCGCTGCTAGGTATCGACATGAGCAGCCTTGTGAATCGGCTGCGCGAGGTGTACAAGGATGAACCGGAGAAAGTGCTGACGGCTGCTGTGGGTCGTGCGCCGGTCCAAGATCGTTGTGACGGAGAAGGGCAGCGCTGTCTGGGATCAGAAAGTTGGCGAGGGGTTATTGAGTGAGGGGGTCTCAAGAACTGGGTCAAGGCTAAGTTTGCGGCATAAAAGGCGACCGAGGATGAGTTACTTAGAATATTGCATACATCTCCTCGCCGTCTTTATTCAATATTTGTATTGAAAGACAAATCTTCACGAGAGCGCAGAGGGCGTACCGCGAGCTCTTACATAAGAAAACTGTCGGGATCATGGTAGCAGGGGGCAAGGGATGGCAATCACGCCAACGCCCGTTGTGCTCCTTTCCAGGCGTTCGAAACCATTGGATATCTTTCAGAAATGCTACCTAAAGCAGGATTGAAACGCATGGAGCCGACACGGCCGGGATTTCCAACCAGTAGGATGAATTAGCCCCCGCATCACCCCCATTAACTGGATACTAATATGGGCAACTGATATTTACGGAAATGGGCTGCGTACAAACCCACCCGTCCCTGGCGGAAGCCTTGGGTTTTCGGCGATTGGCGAGATACCACTTGAACTCCAATCGTATAAAAAGGAAATATGCAAGCCCAGCACATCCGTTGCCGCGGCGGTGGCCAATGGAATTGCTGCCACTGTGCTGATGTGCATACGGGTACTGAAGAAAGATCATTCATTTGGTCTCCGCAAGGAGGACGATATGATGCTATGCAAGTTGGCGTCAAAAAGTGGGCTAGGGGCCCTCTTTCAATTGCTCTCCAACGAGTTATGGGATGGGACCACCGATAGCGTTTTTCAGGGAGGAAACAACGGTGTGTCGAGAACTAAACGCCGTTATTCGGTGCCTCAGAAAGGCATGATGAAATGCGCTCTTTGTAGTTTCGACAGCTATATATATAGTTGTATGCGCAAATCAAATCACTGGACTTTGGATCTGGACTTTTTCTTGCGGGTCAATGTATGATACGTATGCGTGAGGAGTTCACATGGGGTTGGTTACAGCAAGCTTGAGGAGCATGATACGGTGGGAGTGTTGGGTTTTATAAGACTAAACTATGGGAAAGCATGGGCATTTGTAAAATTGGACAAAACACCACGGATGCAATAAAGCATCGAGCTCACGATTCGGGAACGAAACACTAGAAAGGAGGACGCTCGACTTGGCGGGGCAGGATAATTAGCAGAAGACTAAAATGCCAGTGCTTGATGTTTCGATCAGAGCACGCGACAACGTAGATACAAAAGCGCCATGATTAATTTCCCTCAGCAGGAGGTCCAGTCAAGACGCAGAAATGACCATCACCAATGTCTTCTTTACCGAGAACAGTACCCTTGTCTAACCATTCTTCAAGACCCTCAAGCTCCGGTTGCTCGATTGTGGTTATCAGATCCTTGGACCAATTGTCGTAGCCCAAATCCATCAAAAACCCGCTTCTGTTCGCATACCACTTGATATCGGGATTCCTCTTTGCCTTCACGACATACACCCCATAAGCAAACACGATGCCTGCCCCCGTATGGTACGAATTCTCTGCCGATCGGGATGAACCAACTTGGACGGGGACTGTATGGGTCGGGTCCTGGAAAGACGCGGATGCCTCGCCAGATTGGCCGGCGGGCAGGTCGCTGACATGGACGGGGGTCTTGGCGATGCGGAGACTGTGGACAATGTAGAATGGGGCCTTGCCGGGGCGCAAAGGCCTTGACGTCATGTGGTCCCGGATGGAAGGAACCTCGAAGAGGTTTTGCAGAAGCTCGTCTGAGGGTCTGTCGACAAACCGCTGGATTTCATGATCCACGCGGCTGTATGATTTCGCTGGATCGGATCCGATCGACGTACGTCGCGGGATGGAGAGAGTAGATGTGAATTTCTCCCACAGGTGAGCGCCGGCTGTGTTAGCGGAACCTTCCTGATGCTCGTGATTTTTCTCAATGTCGGTGGTAACATCAGGCCAGGAATGATCAATCCAGGAAGCGCTCTGCCCCAAGTCGATGGTGGTAGAGGGATCGGTGGGGTCCTTGAGGATATGACCCAACTTGATTTGCTGGCCCGGCTTGGAGGTGAAATCCTTGGGAATGAACCAATAGGACATGGTTACGTTGATTGGGAGGAAGGGAACCGAATGGTATGGGATGGACAAGTGTGTTGGCAAGGAAACAAGACGTCTGGGAGGACAGACCAATGCAAAGATACCAATAAATGGGCCTGTGAGCTGCCGAATCGGGGTTTCTTCAAAAAAGGTTCGTGGAAAAGAATTTGGGAGGGTCTTTGGCAGACAGGATCAAAACACGACCACGCCAGAAGGTGCGGAGGGGGGGTTAAGTAGCCTGTTGTCAACATCGGATTCCCCCGTAGTGTCACCCCCAGGAATCTTGCTATCGGATAGTCCGCTGTTCAAAGTCTCGTTTCTATCAAAGAATGCAGGGACAAAGGACATGGTTATGAAAGAGTTGGTCGAACAGAGTCACACTTCTATGCACAGGACAGAAATTTACCAGAGCCCAAATGAGCTTTAAGGAACAGCCACAAAGGCCAGAAGGGCTAAAAACGCCAAAAAAACTCCAAAATAAAAGAAAAGAAAAGGGGGAGGGCTAAAAGCGTTCAAAGAGCTATGCAGCCAACAACGTAGAAAACTACCCATATGATTTCTCAGGCGACAGCCACCCTTTTTAGACAAACCGACGTCAAATACGTAGGACTTGAAGAGAATCAAGCAGGTTCAATTCCATATGAATAGCAGCAATATCGCTTTTCTTAACTTCGAACCATGTCTTCAGCCCTTGGCCCTCTCGGTCTGCACGTTACCCGGTATTAGGGACAGGATTGTGTTACACAACAAATAAAGCCCCTCTCTCAGCCGCCTCACCTTTCTCGCTACAACAAACCAGGACCATGTCATCACCAAATACCACTATGGCCAGTTTGGCCGAAGATGTCCTCAAAGAGCTCTCCCGCCTCAAAGCCGCCGCCGGATTAGATCCCGAGCTCACCGAATGGGTCAAAACCACAACTAACAGATTACAGTCCTGGATAAAACAGGCCGGCTCTACCTCCAGCACCGACCGGTCTACCCCTTTGGATATCCGACTACAAGCTCTACCAAAGGGACTCTCGCTCGTGAGAGACGCCCTGTCCCACACCCAGAAATTGCTTGCAGGCTGTTATACCACGATCAACGAACAACTCCACGTGGCCAGAGACTCCATCGACGGAAACATGTTAGCGATGTACAGCGTTTCCTTGGAAATTTCTTTTAAGGGGTTACGCCCGCACACCGGTCGGGCAGATGAAGCACTTGACCCTTCCAAGCACATGTACTTTGCCCATTATCTTTCCATGCTAATTCTCCTTCGCCCCAAGAAGGAAAGCCAATTCCAACCGTGCCTAAAGCCCGTTTCTCTCGAGAATTGGCGCGCGATCGATTCGACCTTCGATCTTTCGTTGAACTGCATCCAACTCCGTCTCGTCATGTCAAATGTTAGGCGCAGGAATAGGTTTCTCCATGCTCAAGAACACCCCAATAAGGCTACCCGTTCCAACCCCGACGTCACCGTCTTCCCCGATGCCGACTTTCCGAAGCTCCGTAAACCGTCCGACAACAACCATTCGATCGAATGCCCTTGCTGCTGCTGCGATCTGCCTGCGAATATTGTCGAAAAACCCCAGACATGGAGGCAAGTTATACCCCCATCAAGTACCCACAGTTACCTGCTAACTTTCATTCGATAGAGAACACCTGGTTAATGATCTTCACCCTTTTACCTGCGTTGCAGTCGACTGCCCCATGGAGGATGTACAATATGCGAACCGAGAAGCTTGGGAATGGCACCTCTACAGGGACCACACGCCTACCAGATGGAGATGCGAGATGTGTGATCTATTATCCGACTGTGAAGAAACATACTCGGAATTAGAAGATTTGAAGGAGCACTTCAAAGCCTGCCATCCCGATGAATTTCCGGATCTGGATAAAAGAGAACGAATCCTCAAAAGCTGGCGCACTGTGGTGTCCACAGGACTAACCTCTTGTCCCCTCTGCAACTTGACCGGACCTCTTGATGACCCCACTCTTATTGACCATGTATTGCAGCATACCTACAACTTCGCCTTTCTTTCTATCCCATGGCCCGAAGACGAACGTAATGTGCCCGAATCAACATCTACCTTACTGGATGAAGTGAATTCGTGGATGGAACGCATTTCCAGCGATCTTTCGAACCCAAATCTCCCCCAACAGGACGATAAGCCTGAAGGCGCCAGCGAAGACAGTGACTCTGATTATGGTGATTGGCTCAAAGCAGCCGACGAAGATTATGGTCCTCATTACTCTCAGTACCTCACAGGAGTCGATGATGCAACTGATCCAACCCTACGGTTTATGGCCGATCCTAATGGAGAGCACGCCCGTTATAACGATCTTCCGAGCAAACCTCCCGATAACATCGTTCTTCCATCCGATATAACCGAAGTATGCGACATATCCAAGTTTGAAAGGCCTCTACACCAAAGCTTGAAGAAGAGCGTTTCTTTTGCGGGTACATCCACCGCAGGGTCCCTTTTGCTGTTTTCACTCGGCTCCGAAGGTCTAATATCCGAAGATGGGGAGTCTACGCAGCGCCTCGCGCCAGCAGAACCCATGGAGTCAGACAAGGCCGAATCTTTATGTGCATACCAGATCAATTGAGACGGCGGCGCGAGATCAGGGTCGCTAACGCTTTATAGGTGAAATTGGCCCAGACCAAGATGACTCGTCACCCGGAATGACCCAGTACCTAGCGGATGATCCGTATCACCGACGTCACTCAAACATTGTTCTGGTCGAAAGATAGTTTCCATCATCACAAGTAGTTTTAGTCTTCATTATCTCTTTCTTTTGTCCATTTTTGTTTTTTTGTTTTTCACTCTTACTTAGTTTGCTGTCTTCCTTCATCTACTTTATCTAAATTGAATGCATATTGGACTTGATTCAAGCTATATTAGAAGTACTTGGATAATCACATTTTCCCTAATTTATGACACACGGGCAACCACATTTAGATATCGGCGATTAGAGGCGGAGAAAGTTCATTTATTTCTGCCAATCCGACTTAAAAACTTCAAAAATCAGTCTTCTGCGCAGCTTCCTGCACAGGAGCCAACCAAGAGACCCTCTCCGGCGCCCAAAGCTCCACGTCAATCTTGCCGTTCAACTTTTCCGGGTCCGACACGGTGCCGGCCTGGACCAGCTTCAGCCCCTTGAACTGAGGAGCCGAGGCTTCCTTCCACAGCGTGTTGCCGCACTCGGTGCAGAAGTACACGGTGATGGTCATCCCGTAAGGGTGCTCTGCAGTGTACGGCTTGGGGGTCCCCTTTGTGAGGGTGAACTTGTCCCCGGGGATGGTGAAGTTGACAGTGTTGGTTCCGCCGGAAATCTTGCGGCAGAGGGAGCAGTGGCAGATGGCCTTTTTTTTATCAATTAGCTGATGGGGCTACCAGAGTCAAGTATGGGTGGTGTTGTTCGGTATTACCTTGGCAGCCGGCTCATCGGTATAAGAGTAGGCGCAGGCGCCACAGAGGCAGCTTCCAGTAGTCTCGGTAGCCATGGTAAGAGATTTCAACGTCGAACTCTTAAAAGTGATGTCGATAGAATGCAGAACTGTAATGAATTGTCTTTTCTCCTGGCCTCGGGGCTGTATATATACTCCATTTACAAAATTGGCAAAGGTCCATGAGTAAGCGCTAGATGATGGTGTTGACTCCGGGCGTTTTAGTTCCAAAGCCAGTTCGCTGTCCCAGTTATTCCTCTCTCAAAAGCATCGGACACTTATTCGGCACGTGAATTTCCTTATCTGAATTATCCCTTGGAAGCATTGAAAAGACTCAAACAAAAAGCAAGCCCACGTAATCGCACTCCCAACCCGAGTCAGACAACGCATCCGCGCCCTCAGCCAGCACTCACATCGAATCCACGATAACAACGTGCAGAATCGGTCATTCGGACAAAAATTCCATTTTGGTGCTTACACCCGTCGGTTGGGCCGGTAAGCTGAGTATTGACCTGGAGACTTTCGCAGCCCACCAGGTCAGTCGATTGAACAATGAGGGCGCGCCACCCGGGACACAGGCCAATAGGCAGACTGCCCGCCACAGCCTCCCATACACACGATTTCATCGGCTGAAGGAGCTAGGTGCTCACTCTTTACGTAGCTCGGCAAGCTAGCCGGTAGAGGCTAGCTAGTTGACATTGCATCCCTGGGAAACCGGTAGTCGCGTGTGCCCAGGAAACTAGCTGATTTCACCTACCAAAAATCACAACAGCTAATTTGGCGCTTGGATCGAAGCCTCGTCTCAAAATAGCACGTCCGTTTTTTTTCGGTACTGCTTGACTCAGGATAGTGGCCAGTGCCTGACGCTCTCTTACAATATAACACTTGATGATGGCAAGTTCGACGTCGTGACCTGATGTCTTAACATTTGCTTCTAAATAAGTATCCTTACCTAAGTGCAATCTTCTAAGGGTTTTTAGGATTATTCTTATTTAGGATCATTTTGTTTAGGATTATTCTTATTTAGTATTATTTTTGTTCAGACATGGATTTATGTTGTGCAGTAGCCACAGTCAAGTACAATCATTCAGGGTAGGCATTGTCAGACTTGATGTCTCATGGTGATTGAACCTAAACGACTTAATCTTACCGAAATCATGTCATCTTTACATGTAAGCAGTCAAATTAATGGCCGTGATACAGTTTGGGTCATCAGGTTCTTCCAGAACAGTTCCCAGTAACTCCCAATTCGGGCGATGATGGAGCCTGCAAAGTTCCTTGGCACATCATTCGCCCCCAAAGGCTCAGGTATCCAGGCATGATCAATTGGTGAAAGGGGAGCAAGAAAATGCAAAATCTCAAAAAAAAAAATTAGCGAAAGCTTCTTCTGGCCATCTTAATTGGCACAAATGCCGCAGTGGTCTCAGAGTCACAGCAGAGTCCAGGTCCAGAAAGGCAGTTGTCACAGTCGCGTAGAATACAGGCATCAAATCCATGAATTGGGATTTATCCATTGAAGGGTAGGTAAATATAAATTCTATGTTTTCGATATTTCTTCTTTTAACAGGGCTTCCCCAACAAAGATGCCACAATTGACACACACCAGAAACAGTGGCTGACAATGATGCGATTTTTCAACGGTGGCCCTCGCGATTTTGCCGAGAAAAAAAATCCAAACTCCACCTTGGCGACTACAGCTACAAGAAATTTCAAGCATGCACGTCACGATAAAAAAACAGGTATTGATCATATCAGATGGATTTTTATCTATCCTCATCTAGACTCGTACATGAGACCGTCAAATCAGAAAAGCAACCCAGTCCATCATAAACATGGAATAAAAACTTTTTGCGTGACCATAAGGAAAAGAACTGTTGTATCAACACATGAGTACCATCAATCAACATTAGCTGCATTAATAAACTCGACAACAGGCAGTCAAGCCCTGCCGAGACCTCGCTGTGTTCTCTCGCCGGGAGAATCGCTGATTCCCCGTCAAGTCCCGGTATCCCAACCAAGAGCAGAACGCCAGGAGGCTGTTTCCAAGGTATCATTATCCTTGTGCCCTTCCCTACCAAGCGGGAGGGCTCTACGCTGTGCATGATGTGAAAGCAGGTTCTCAGAACCGAAGAGTAGTTGAAAGGAAAAAAGGTCAAAGTGAATGTAGTCGTTCAATGGCGAGGCCAGGGATAGCGCTGCCATGCAAGCTATGCCGTCCTCACACGTATTGTGTTAGGTGTAGCCCGACGTGCTCCGCTGTCGCATCATATGCGCAGGAAGTTCACGTCGGAGATGCTTCTGTGCCTCTTGTGGCCGCCGCCCATCTCGCCCGATGCCTTGCGCTTGGCGGACATGGACTCGAGGGGGCTTCGTGCGAGATCGCTCATGTTCTTCTTGTGTCTTCTCATGGGCGTCAGGGGCACGGCGGCGGTGTCGAATCGGTCTGACTTGAGACCCTTGAGGGCAGTGTAGTTATAGGGGCCACTGAATGCGAGCGAATCCTGGGTGGCTTGGTTGCTAAGGATTAGCTGTTGGTTAATTTGGTTGCGGCGGAATGCGCCGACTGTCTCCGAGTTGAGGTGAGATAGGACCTCGATCTCGCTGTTGGCAGTGCTGGGGCAGACAGGGGTGGATGCCGGATCCCAGTTGCGTTCGCCTTCGTCACCAGAGGAATCGTCGTCCTCGTCGTCCCAAGTGATGAAGTCGCTAATGTCAAGCTTCTTCTCTGCTTCGTCCTCATCGTCCTGAATGCTGGGCGCAGTGGAGCTTTCGTCTGCCGTGTTGGCCTCGGAGGGGAAGGGGAAGAAGGCCTCGGCAGGACCCATGGCTTGGGTGTTGATAAAGTCACCAAAGGTGTTGGACGAGAACATGGCGCTGAGCATCATGTTGGCTGAGTTGCTCAGGATGGGGGAGGCCTGGTCATCCATGGGCCATGGGATATTGAACTGCTCGGGCGACAGGTCGAGCTGCCTGCGGCGGCCGGGTGTGAAGATCATCATCTTTCGGGTGAGAGGGTTCAAGACGGCAATGGGCTTTCGGTCAGATCGATCCAGGTTAAATCGACCCACTCGGGGTTGGCCTCGTTGAGGCTTCACTGGGCTGTCGGCTTCGGAATCGGACATTTCACTCATGTGGTTGGAAGGCCGACGAGTCTTTCTACGCACGGGAGGCTCGGGAATGTCCTCTTCGGTAGTGTCGCCATCAGCTGGACAAACAAGGTTAGCACTATGCACAAGCGTCCCGCGTAAAGGCAGGACTCACTCTCATAACCATCCAACTCCTGAGGCTCTTCGAAAGCGGGCACAGGAGTAGAGGCAACGGTATTGGGCTGGGAAGCCGCGGGTGTGACAGTAGGGGTCTCGTCATCCGACAGCTGACGAATTACCTCCTCGGCATCCGAGTCTGGCTGGTCATCTTGACCGTAGGTATAGTCCCAGAAGGAGCCGGAGCCAGAGGACTCATCGGGATCGTTCTCAATCTCTCTGCGGAAGGCAGGGTCAAGGGCGTTTTGAGAGACAAAGATGTCAGGGAAGAGATCAGCGTGATCATCTTCGGTATCAGTAGAATCGGAGTCACTTGAGGGCACGTCAAAGTGGACATGGCGCTCTACATGGGCGTCAAAGGCAGCGGCATCTTGAAAGAAGTCTGAGACGTTGCTCTCGTCAACCTCGGAAATAATGCCGGCCCAGCTGCCGTTTTCATCTTCATCGGCATCAGCGCCGTCATCGTCAATGTCTTCGTCATTGTCGTTGTCGTTGTCATTGTCATTGTCTTCGTCGTTATCTTTGTCAAAGAGCACATGCGACCGAGGAGTAGTGGGAGTTGGCATGTGTGCCTCCTCAAGGATGTTCTCCTCCTCGGCCGCTGCGACATCTTCCTCGTCGTCGTCAGAGGAATCGCTAATTTCCTCGACGGCCGAGTAGCCATCGTCGTCTGATAGGTCAAAGGCGGAAGACGAGGTGTCGGAATCCCGGCGGCGTCGGGCCTTGCTGGCCTTGACCGGAGTAGAGGGAAACTTTTTTCGAACGTTGCGAGACATTGTGTGTATATCTTTTTATATTCGAAATGTCTGGTTCGTTAAGCTTTTTGCGCGAGGAAAAAAAAAATCGAGGTGGAGCTCGCCGTTGTGGGGTATAGTGGTGGTTGCTGGCGCGGTTTGGTGAGGGCGATTGGATAAAGAGAGAAAGGAATTGTATTGTCGCTTCCGGGAATTGCGGGTAGAGGATATGAGGTGGTAAACCGAATAATGGGGCGGTTGAGGCAATGGCAAGAGGTGAGGTGAAGTGAGGTGGTGGAAGACGACGGGGTGGAGAGATATTGGGGTGGAGTAAGGTGTTGTTCAGCTAATGTCAAGAAAGCCCCTCGCAGAATGGGCCAGTCGCAGGATCGTAGATTTCAGAGACAGACTCTCGGTTGAGCATGAAGCTCAGGAGCGGGAAAGCCTGTGGAAAACTAGGTCGAGATGTGGTGATTGAATGGGTTGGAAACTCCGTCGAACTGCTGGGACTGCGGACCACGAATAGCGCGGCCCGCAGTGGGCGTTTACAGCTCAGCGACGGCCGAAGGCATTTTGACTCGACTTAGTTTTGGTACGGGGTTCCTCTGATACGGGTTCTGGGAAAGTGCGACTTCGTTGTCTTGGGGTTTGGGGATGTTTTGGCGATGCCAAGTGGGAAGGAAGAAAAAAGAAGGCGAAGCGGAGGAGAGAAATAATTATCCCAGACTTTTTTTCCGCCCGCGGTGGGGTCGAAGCTGATTGGTTTCGTGCATGGCATCCACCAGAAAAGGTCCCCCAGGGTACGTACCCACCCCCGGTCCACACCCACATCCGCATCCACATCCAGGGCTTGTGGGCTTCTCCAGGGGCGCCGCTTCCAGTGGCTTTTCAGCGCCTGGGAGTGACTTTCGCAGCGTCTCTCGGCGCCTCTCAGAGCCCCTGTCTGGCGCCCCAGGCCGGGGGTGCAACCCCACCAGGCGCCGCTAGTCCGTTTCGGGCGTCGCTGGCACGCCGTCACCGCTATTTGGAGCCTCGAGCCTTTGCATCAAAAGAGTCACAAAAGCAGCGCCTCTTTAGACGTGTCGTGTATTGTGACGTGATGTGAGCTGGCGATCCTCACGCGCTCCGGGCGCCGCCATCTGTTTCGCTCGCTACGATGCAAGGCAGCTGCGCACAACTTTTCCCTGGTCTTCCAAGGAAGAAATAATTTTTTTTGGTCTTTTATTCCCGATCTACGGATTCGGGAACAAGACAGAGGGTTCACCGTGCGGCCTCAGTGTTTGATATCCCTCGTCAACCTCCAGGGGTCCTTGCTTGGCCTGGGCTGATTTGATTTGAGTTGGGGCCTGGGGGAGGCGCAAAGCCATGGCCGGGGGGGAGAACGACTACAGACTACCAATGCAGAGACATGTGCAAGACACAGCCAAGGGATAACTTGTCATATTCATCACGGCATTCAATCACAGGCAGCCAATGACCAGTCAATGTATAAGGGAGATGGGGAACCTCAACGGTTCCATTACATCCTCCTCCCATCCACAGTGGTCCCATTTGACATTTGACATTTGACGGCCGAGGCGAACTCATGACCCCAGGCAACCAAGCTAGCTAGCTGCTGGAGACGTTGGAAAAAGCTGCGTCTCGCTTCGTGAGTGATGTACATGACCGGACTCCGACTGGGGACGGGACGAGGCCGCCTCATGCGACACATGGTCCTCCATCCCATGCCTCGACTCCCGGCCGTTGCGTCTCAGTTCTCGGTACTGTGCCTAGCCAAGCCATGTACATATGCAGGCCGACGGAGAGGGCGAGGGACGCCCATATTACGTACATTTCGTACGGGGGGAACCACTGCGTCTGTCCAATGCGTCGGTACATTGCATTCCCTGCCGTTACATGAGGGAACTCGAACGGTCAGGCCAAGCGCAAGCACCGCAAATCCACGTACGCCCACACGTCGTCGCTCGATTGCCGCTCGCTTTGGGCACATTGGGCCGGCACTGGAACCACAAAAAAAAAGAAAAAAAGGTCCAGAGGCGAATAGGCCCCCGATGGCTCCATCCCCTTGCTTCGTAAGGGGATCCGCAATGACGGGCAGCTCCACCCGCAGAAACGAGGGGCGAAGCCTGTGCCTGTGCTCACAGACTGCGGCACTGATGGGTCCAAGGATCACGACAGGCCTGGGCTGTGGGCTTGCGATGCACAGTACGGGTCCAATTCAGTTCAGCCATGGAACAATCCGACATGGGGAGCACAAGATGGGGCAGCGAGCACGAGCATGGGCTGTGTGAGCATGCATATGGGCATGGAACATGGCATTGCGGTTGCAGGCGCGCGCGGGCGGCTGAGGCAGCAAACGTCACTGGCTGGGAGGCGTGCAGCGAGTGCACACCATGTGCGCCAAAACCAATACTCGGCCGTGTCTGGAAACGGGCGGGAGCATCATCAATAATGGCAAATTGCAGTCCGCCCCGATAGCCCAAAAAGCAATCCTCCTCCCGAGAATAGGGGAGCCGGCGTCCGGTGGCTTGATACGGCAATGACATGCGCAAAATGTCTCTTTCTCTACCCCTCAACTGCCTTTATCCATGTTGCCACGGCCACTGGTGGGGTTCTCGGAGAGCCTCCACTGCCTCCATCCAGTTCTTTAACGGACTCGGCCTAGACGAAGCAGCTAGTCCAGTCTGGACGTCTCCAGTAGACGATAGCCGCCATAGGCAAGAGGCAACGTGAACAGCAGAGAGAGAAAAAAAAAACTCGACGAGGGGTAGCACGTAACGGGAATGTCGGCTAAAGGCCCCTCTCCGAGCGACGTCGGTTGTAGTCTTTTTTTTTTTTTGACTCGGGCCAAGAAAGCCCGGGAATGCTAATGACCAATTCTGCACTTGGTCCCTGGGTATCCTAACATTGAAGTCAATTATCGCCTTGTCTCGCCTCACGGTCCTCTCCCTGGCTTGCTGAAGATCTGCTTGCCAATGACGTTTTGCTGCACAATGCCAATCTGAACAGCTTCGCTCCCTCTGCTTGCCTGCCCATTGCCATCTGCATCTGCATCTGCATCTGCCTCTGCCTCTTTTTTTCCCCTCCCTGCCAACCCCTCTTTCTGCTGTCTGGCCGCCCCTCCCGCCCCAGGACACTGCCGTCATCAGAGTCTTGCTAGCGCGACATTAGAGCCGGACGCTATGGAGGACTTGGTCCTGGTGGTCACTGTGTTCGCGGACCGCTGGGGCCCTCAAGCCTCGTTCTGCACCGGGCATTAGAACTTTTTTTTTTCTTCTTCTCCGACGCCGGTGCAGATCTGCCAATCGTTGTCTCGGCATTAGCACGTCCTAGGCAGACCAGGCCCACGCAGCCAATGGCAACCGTGTCGGGGACGACAACTGCACCCGATGCTGAGGCTGAAGTCGGCGTGAAACCACTGCTCATTGTCATCTCTGCATCACTTCATTCTGACTCCATCGTCGCTGCTGCCTTTGTTCGTTTGTGCAATACGTGAGTCAGTCTAGGAAATTATGCCACCCTCACGCTCGCGGGTGTAGTTTGGTGCGGAGCCGATTGGCCGAGTTAAATGTTATGCCACCCTCCAACTCTGCGATGACTCTGCTGTTCCGTCACTGCCTGGATAGCTCCCAGAGGTAAGCTCCCAGCTAAACTCAGCTGTCAGTCTCGAATGCACACGTGAGGACCCAGTCTTACTGGTCCAATTATGCAACTCCGACAGAGCATGACAGCGACAGGGGAGACGAAAAAAAAATAAAACTGGGGACCAAAGCAGGCCGATACAATCGCTGGTTTTCCCCAACGTGGCCCGTCTCTGACGGCATAGCCAGCCACAGGGGGAGAAAAAAAACCTTACGATAGGCTGGACCCAGTGAGGCCACCGCAGTTTCGAGCTCCAGCTAGAAGCGAGTCGACTTGGGTTCCTTGTTGGCTCCAAATTACTCGCATGGATGATGCTTTCGGGTGGTGATTCAGAGCACGCGCCCGCGCCTAAATCCGCCAGGGGTCCAGGTGTACGTACCCCGCGGTCCGTGCCTGTGGACCGCGCGCCAAAGGCGTCTATGGCCGGCCGTTGGCGCTGACGGTAACGCCGAGTGAGGATAAGGACAGGAGTAGCCAAGTGCTGCGGCGGTCTCGGTGAATCAGGGGCGGTTTCTTGACGATGCAATAATTGGTTTCAGCCCAGAATCACACACGAAAACGCCAAGGTGGAGTTTCTGTCTGAGATTTGCCTGTTGCACTTCCGCTGAGCCGCGTCTAATTTCCGTCAAATTCCAACTGCACAAGGCTGCATTAATTACCAATGCTAGCCGTGGTTTATCCTTCTGGGCAGTCTAAAAAAAGGCCGGTGCAATCTTTCCAGAAATTCTACACCGACGGAACGGGAGAAGTATCGGCCAACCCCATGCATCTGACTGTGTTGTCACATCGGACCGGTGGGTTGACAACGAACGTGGCAGGTGAGTGACTAAAATAAACCTGTTTCTGCCCTGGACGTTTAGTGTTGAAAAGTAGTAACATTGGTGTCGCCCATTGGTGATCCCACCGGCGGGTTCGGCGTTTTCTTCCTCTGGAGGATATCAGCGTCGGACACACCACTCCTAAAACATGCCGTGTTCCGAAGACAGATTGCCCCGTCACAAGCAAAAAACAACGGACCAAGATATCATGCTGGAAATTAAGCTACTGAAGCATGCATTGCCACGTGGAGCCTCTAGCAAGAACAAGGGATGTCACATCTACTTACTGAGCAATTACAAAGGGATGATAGTATACCTGGTACGAATTGTTGGGTCCTTTGCTTTAAAACTTGAGGTCGCATACGCAAGACTGTTGGGCTGAGAAATTGATGTCGAGGGAGCACTCATCCTTGTGGCCTTTGGGTTGCGTAACGTTTGTTTACGATTAATTGGAGATCCTAAAATAGGATGTAAAATAATTCGGGTATCGACTCTCAATGCGATTCATCACAAACAATAAAATCTAAAATAATGAATCACAATCAAAGATCAAAGCAAAGAAACAGATCAATTCCTCAAAACAATTACAATTTCTTTTTTTCCTTTTCATGTCTTGAATCGTCCATGGCTTCTCAGTTACCCTACACCAATGCACCTTTCCGTTGAAATGGCCCGTGCACCCATCGCGCCAAAGCGTCTGTCCACTGTGGGGGCTCCCTAATCTTATCGAGTTAGGCAAGACGTTGCCCGGCCAAAATACCAGGGCGCCGTAAACAGCAAAGAGTCAATTTCGAACATCCACATTCAGCAGTCGTTAGCAACCACCTAAGACCCATTCGTGAGCCAGGCCTGGTCCCGTTTCCAATACATCGCAAAGACAACGCCTGAGTCTTAATTGCCATCGCAATTGCGTCTTTTGCTTTCTCGTCACAGTCAACCATCTTTTGGCTTGTCTCGCAGCCATGGACGCGTCACGCAAGGCCTCACACAACCTCTTTGAGGTCTACCTCCGCCTGCGCCCACCGCCTCACAACAGCCACTCTAACCCTGACCGCATTCTGGACGTCGACGAGCCCGAGACGAAGTCGCACCCGACGCACATTACCCTGAACCCGCCTGCTGATCGTCGCCGTGCCGTTGAGAAGTTTGGCTTTACCCAGGTGCTTGAGGAGGATGCCTCGCAGCTCGATGTTTTCCACAGCACGGATATTCCCACGCTCATCGAGGGTGTTTTGGAGCCCCAGCCCGGCGATGGCTTCGACGCTGTTGTGGCCACCCTGGGTGTCACTGGTTCCGGAAAGGTAATTGTTGTTCGAGATTTTTCACGCTGGCTGTGGTGCTGACCGACAATCCAGACACACACCATCTTGGGCTCCAAGACCCAGCGTGGCCTAGCCCAACTGGCCATGGATGTTGTTTTCAGATCCATTGGCGAGAACATGGTCGAACCTCAGGGTCTTTACTCCGTTTTCGACTCCCTCCAGGCCTGCGATGCCTCGGAATCGACCTTGACGCTTGCTGCCCAATTCTTCGACAATTCGAGCGACAGAGCGTCAAGGGCTGGCTCTCGTGCCGCCACTCCCTTAATTGTACGACCCCAACAACCAATTGTTTCTTTTGTCAAATCCCCCAAGATTATACGTCAAGTGTCGAAGCTGGTGGAGACGATACCCGGCGCATTCCCTCGCGAATCCATGGCGAGCTCGGCAAGCACCAAAAGCATCCGACTCGTTCATGAGACCGAGGGCACTCCTTGTTCGACAGACAGATAGCACCGTCTCAACGAACAGGAAAGCATGCCACCGTGTCGCCTCCAACACTCTGCAAGCGCGGCGAAATGTCCTGCCACCCCCAAGCGAACCGGGCCAAGGGCCTTTATATCACTGACTGCTGCCATCCGTGCTAAGAACATTGCTAAAGAATATAAAAAGGGCGATCATAGTTACCTCTCCCCCCCATCGCGACGCCAACCCCAGCGCCCCTCTACGTTCCCCTCGTCCCCCGACGTCAGCAACCTTCTCCTCTCGTGCGATGAGTCTGCAGAGTATGTCGTTGTCATCTCCATGTACGAGGTGCACAATGACCGAATCTACGATCTCCTCACCCCCGCCACCAAGTCGAGCGCCACAAAGGAGCTTCGCCGCCGAGCTTTGCTGTTCAAGTCGACCGAGCTTTCCCCAGACCGCAAGGTTGTCGCTGGCCTCCGAAAGATTGTCTGCACCAACTACGAGGAGGCTTTGATGGTGCTCGAGGCAGGACTTCAGGAACGAAGAGTGACGGGTACTGGTAGCAACAGCGTCTCCAGCCGAAGCCACGGATTCTTCTGCTTCGAGGTGAAGAAGCGAAGCCACCACAGCAGAAGCAGCGCTTGGGAGGGCAACAAGCTTACTGTCGTTGATCTGGCGGGCAGTGAGCGTGCTCGTGACGCCAAGACGGCTGGTGCTACGCTTGTCGAGGCCGGCAAGATTAACGAGAGTTTGATGTACCTCGGACAGTGCCTTCAGAGCCAAAGCGAAGTTGGCAGCTCTAGCAAGGTGAGCATTGGCCCTGTGCTAATATTTTGAGTATCATTACTAACCCAAATTTTCAGCCTGGCGTTGTGCCATACAGACAGTGCAAGCTTACAGAGCTTCTCTTTTCCAACTCGTTCCCCTCCTTCTCTGCCTCCACGGCTCATCACTCGCCTCGACGCAACCCTCAGAGAGGTGTCATGATTGTGACTGCGGACCCTCTTGGTGACTTCAACGCCACCTCTCAGATCCTGCGATACAGTGCGCTCGCAAGGGAGGTGACTGTTCCTCGCATTCCCTCCATCACCAACACAATTCTCGCCCACCCCCCAACAATGGCCACCAACCGGCCAGTCAGCCCAGTGCACCAGCACCCCCGTCCTTTCATGCCCCCGGGATCCAGCTCTACTAGAAACTTCTCTCCGCCAAGGAGCTCCGACGACCGCGTTACTATGGAGATTGCGGCTCTGGAGATTGCCCGCCTCAGCGACGAGATTGACCAGCTTCGTGTTGAGGTCGATATCCAGCTGGATGCCCGTGTGGCTGCGGAAGCTCACTTGCTGACCATGGAGGACAAGATGCTGGACCTCGAGGCTGCTATTCGCGAGGATTGTGCGGCCGAGTTTGAGCAGCGATTGGCCATTGAGATGGCTCGCTGGAAGGCTTCCATGGCCGTTGAGCAGGAGCGCAACGACGAGCACTGGGACCGCAAGGTTGAGGTTCTGGAGCGCGGCCTTGCACCTGGCGAGGATGAGAACGACGTGGACAAGGAGAATGTCTTGATTGAAAACCTGGAAGACGAGGTAGAGCGCCTCCGACGAGAAAATACAATTCTCAAGCGAGAGCTCGCATCCCGCAGTCCAAGCAAGCGCCGACCACTCGAGGAGCGCGATGACTTTGCGCCTCAGTCTGCCTCGAAGGGCTCTTCCGATGGAGTGTCGAACCTGGGCCGCAAGCTGGAGCGTATGCGCGTTAGCGGCGACAGCACCCGCACAACCAGCAACAACAGCACAGGAAGCCCAACGAAAAAGATGCGCAAGTTGGCGACTCGACGGTGGGAGGAGCATGATGAATGAAACGAGTTGGCGACTCGCATTGTTTCGTCTTCTAATCTGGCACGCTACTGTGGTTTAATTTCCCCATAACGGTCCTGGGACACCACCATGATGGAAGATTTGGGATGAGCGGTTAGGCAAAGGCGGGTTATGGTTTGGTTTGCGATTCATTGCCAAGGGAAGGATAGAACGGCCTGGCGTATACCCATTCGTGTAATTTTTGACATTTGGTTCTGGGATTTGGTCATCACGCACTCTGTCTGGTCGCACATGATTATATATACGATTGCACATTTCTGTTTGACATTTCTTGGTTGCTTCGATTTGACGTGTTGGATATCAAGGGTATCTTATCTATCTATCGGATGGGGCCGTTTTGCTTGCATACATTATGATTATGATGGTATTGCACATTTACTAACGCTTTAACACTCAACGCCTAGGGTTCCTCGCTCATGCTTCCTTTCCTTGCAGTTTACAGCTGTCATCACCTTGAAGACGGAGTGTAGTACTCAGTGATGCCTCCCTGGTTACTTGATTCGCCATGCGCTGCCTCCTTGCTGCTTCCGCCGTTGTCTTCGGGGGCCGGGCTTCTGTTCTGAAGGGGAATGCTCTGTGGAGGCTGGGCCGTCGTCGTGTTCAGGGCTCCGGATGCCATGTGCTGCGGCTGCGGCTGCTGCTGCTGTGCCATGGGCTGCCATCCCTGGTAGGCCTGTCCCCAGTATGGCGGGGCCACAACCATGACACGGCGCATGGCGGCGTTGCGCTTGGCTGTCTCGATGCAGGCGCTGATGAAGAGGGTGAAGTGGACGAGCCAGACGAGGCAGGCGAAGACGGCAACGGTCAAGAAGCGGGCGCGCACAGGGCCGTAGGGGTCGTCGTTGTCACTGTCACCGCAGGTGATGTACTGCTGGAGCTCCGAGTTCCAGCACCTGTTGCTGCTGTAGTCCTCGGTGTCGTAGATGACGAAGGCGACGTAGGTGGACTGGATGCCGCCAACAGTGGCAGCGGCCATCCAGAGGATGAGCGAAACGCCGACATGGGCGCCCGGGTGGATGCCGGCGTGGCGCTTGCGGAGGAGCCAGGTGGTGATTTCGGCAATGTCCCACACCATAGCGAGGAAGAACTTTGGGAGTGTTAGTTGAGAGGGTTGACTGCCAAGACAATGAGAGGGGCAACTCACAAGAGGGGTGCACAAGACGAAAGCATAACCACCACTGCCTGGAAGCGAGAAACTGATGGCAATGGCACAGATGCAGATGATTATCGAAAAGATGCGCATGCCAACTTTGGCGTTGACCCAGGCCGTGACGGCGTTGGCGCCATTTGGTTCCTGCTGCTGCTGCTGGAACTGTTGCTGGTACTGCTGCTGGGTCATAACTTGCGATCCGGGGGCTGCGTATGGCTGGAAGGGCTGGCCATAGGCGCGAGGATCTTGCTGAAAGTATGCGGCTTGGAACTGGCCCTGTTGTTGTTGTTGTTGCTGCTGGGTGTTTGTGTTGGTGGTGGCGAAAGTTCCCTGCTGCTCAGCGGGTTGGTGCGTGGCTGCGGGAGCGCGAGTTGGCGATGAAGGCGACGATACTGCTGCGGCTCGAGCATAGTCGGCGTCGATCGTCTGGGTCGACATCTCGGGTGCCATGGCTGGCAGACGTTGTAGTTGGAGTATGCGTGTGGTTCAGACTGGGGTTGTCGTCGATCCTTTCTGTGTGCGAGCTTGTCTTGCGGTATTACAGGCCAATGTAAAGCGAGTGTTTAGCCAAAGGGGGTAAAAAAAACGAATGTCAGCAGGAAGCAAGCCAAAAAAGAAACGAGAGACGCGGGAATATTAAATCCCTGGATTCAACGAGAGTGAGTCAAGCAAGTCCCGCGAGGAGCAGGGCAGGAGGGGAAGAGGATAAAGAGAGAGGAAGAAAAAACACAAGCGTGAAGCGGGAAATTGGGGCTTCATGCCTAAAACTGGGAAGCCCAGAAAAAGTGTCACCATGGGCGTCTTGTTCACGCGATGAATCCTTTGGGCCTAGCCGAGCGGTTGGTAGCATTTGCCATGCTCTCGGCCATGGTGGTGCCTGGAAATGCGGTTTCTGTCTCGCCGTGCTAGGCCCTAACGACACTAGCCAGGCGCCGTGATTGGCGGCACCACCCCTGCAACGTTGCCAATAGCGCTCCCTCCCCCCCCCCCTGAGCCTCTGCTGGCCCCTTGGCCCCCGGCCCCGGGGATTTCTATTTGCGGGAATGAGCCGGGTAGACGGTGTGATGAGATTGGACGCAGAGCGAGAAAAAAAAGAGAGCGACTGATGAAAATTAAGGTCCAGCCCTACGGGGATCGTGGACATGGTCTGGTGACTTGGTGAGAGAAGGTGTTCTAGACGTTGCGATCGACAGACCATGAGATATTCTTGGATGGAAGCATTTCTTTTCTTTTTTTCTTCTCTTTCTTTGCTCTTACAATTCTGCTCGTTGCTGGTCGGTCTCTTTCCCACGAGGCCTAGTAAACAAAAAACAACCAACCATCAGCGCTACTGGCTCTTCAATTTAAACTCGACTGGCCTAACCCGATCTCCTTCCCCTGGAACGGAACCCACCCGACTTGTCCGACCAACAGGCCATTTTCTCTTTCAGATTAGACCAGGCCCCTCTCTTCTCAGAAGGGCAAGACGAATAAAAAAAAAAAAAAAAAACCTGCACAGTCCCTCTCCGTAGTAGCGAGGACCCGTTCCAAAAGACGTCGGTGGCGGCCGCCAGCCTAACGGCGGAAATGACTCTCTCGCGATCCGATTTGGGGCAGTGATCGGCACGCGGATAGGCTTGATCGAGCTAGTTGTTGCGGTCATGGGAAGCACCTGAAGCGCTTTGCGATTTGGTCGAGAATGGTCCGTCGTCTCGTGCGGTGCGGTGGGCCCATTGTTTTCAGGCTCCCTTGGCGCTTTGAGCTCCCTCCTCGGCATCGGCCGAGCCGACTCTCCGGGTTAGCTGGCCGGGCTCTTCGGTCCCGACAAATAACAACCAAGCTATGTCATTGCTCGGCCACGGAGGAGCAGTAGGTACGTAGTCACAGCACAGGCACTCGGCGCAGGTACAGGCAAATGCCAGGTTGACGTCAAAGGTGGGTATCAAATCCAGGTTCCATAACTATGGCAGATGCAGATGATGCTAGCCCTCATGTGGTTTTGTACATGTTTCCCTCCTCGTCCCATTGCCCTCTCCACTGTTCTCTTCTCTCTCGCTTTATTCTCTCTGCAGCACCACTAGCAGACCCATGATGCCGAGCATCACCGTCTTGAGCCAGGGGTGCTCTGACAGCATAATGGTAACGTAGCCGACAAAAGGCATGTATGCCACGACGCTTCCGATGATGTCCTTGCGCACCAGGTAGTCCTGACCCTTGGCGTACCTAAAAAAAAACATTGTCAGTGTGTTTGGTACACAATGGAGGGGTGGGAGGGGTTAACTAACAGTTCTGTGTCATCGGAAAGGTTGTTGTCACCCTTGGTCAGAAGCTGGGCATCGTCTCTGTGTTGCGCACGCCGCATGTTAGCCGCTATTCATCTTCCTTTTTTTGCCAACGTTTCCTTCTCGGGGCCGCACTCACCCGTTGCCGAATTTGCGAACAACTCTGTGGACAATGGGAATGTCCTTGCCCCGAACCTCGTAGACAACCACTTCTCCGACCTCGGTATCGCGCAGCACGTTTCGGTTCCACAGGAAGAGCAGGTCGCCGCGCTGGAAGGCAGGCTCCATTGAGCCGGAGAGGACGACGACAATCGGGGAGGGCGAGTCGGTGATGACGGAGAGGCCTTTCCACATCTGCGGGAGAACGGCACGTTAGCTTCAATGTGTCCTGGAGAACGGGGGGGGGGGCGCAAGCTGGCAGCAGTTTGGTTGGTTTCTGCGGCGGCGGAGGACGCACCATAAACGCCGTGGACAGGATCAGCGCAAAGTTCATGAGCTGCGCAGCAGCTTGCCGCGGGTTTCCGAGACTGGAGAGCATGGCGGGCGGGTTGTGGCGAGGGTGAGGGTGGAAGGCGACGCCGGGACTGGGTGTGTGAGCTTGGTGATATGCTGGGACGCGAGTCCAGATGCCATGAGAAAGGACATGGTGGCTCGCTCGCTCTGGGGGAGCGCACGGGCCACGCTGGAGTAGGTTCAATTGAAGGCATGAAGAGCAGAGCGCATGCATGGCTTTTTTTCGAGCATGTGGCTTGTGCGATCGACCGGGTGGCTTGGCCTTGGGGGCCGCTGTGGCTTGACAGCTCCAAGCTCCCGCCGCCCCACATTCAGATGCTGGTCCGTCATGTCAAGGACGGACAGACAGACGTTCACGGGCTGGTGATGTCATGAATACAAGATGTGAAGCGCACCGATGTCATCGCGGTGTCGCTCAAGGAGGGGGGCAAGAAAGCTTGTATTGGATGGGCGTCGCAGGTATAAATAGGGCATTTGCGAATGATGGATGGCTTTTTTGCCGTTTACAAATTCACACCAACTGATTGATTCACCTGTTCCTTTACGAAGCTTACACGGCAATTACCACACAACTTCACCACAATGGCCGAAAACATGCCCAATAACACGAGCCAGCAGGAGCAGCAGCAGCCTGCGAACCAGCCCGGCCTCATCGGAAGCCACTACCAATACGCCAAGGGCGCCGCAGAGGTAGGTCATCCCCAGCAAACCCGACACAGTGTGATTGTGCACCGTATCTGACCTTCCGTCGCAGGCCACCGTTGGCGTCTTGACACATTCCCACGCCTGGAAAGCATCAGGCGAGCAAGACAAGGCGGCAGGACTGGCTGCACTCAAGCGCGCAGGAGAACAGCGAGACCCGAGCCAGGGCTACGGCAAGGTTGAGGAGTATGCTGGCAAGGTGACGGGGTGTCAGGGTATGCAGCGGGAGGGCGCTGCGAGTAGCCCCAAGAAGGACTAATTAAGATGCCACACCCAGCACGAGACATGTCCAGAGGAGTTTTTGTAAGATTAGAAGAAATATGATTTGATCCCGATTTTTACTCGCCTTTTCTTGATCTGGGTGAATGCGATGCGATGGGATGCAACGCCTTGTACTGATTTTGGCTTCTGGGCTGCGCAGTTCCTTCCTGCCTGCCTCTTCACACTCGCCCCCCGGACTTCGCTGGGCCAGCGCTCCTTCCCTATGCCTTCCTTTGACCTCTGCCCACAGTCAACACCTTGTTCTTTAACTTAACTCCCCTCCCTCCTCGTTCTCTTCCTTGTTCATCGTCGTTCGTGTCCTCACCTCACCCTCGCTGCCGCCTTTTCTGCCACCAACTCGACTCCGTCTTCCTCATTTTGGCTCAAGCATCACATACCGCTGTACACACCAACTTATGCCACCGTTTGTATTGTTTGCCATCGTCTCTCAACCCAGATTTGCTTCCGTCTCTTTGCTTCCCGCACACCACCACCATGGACACTGCTCCTCTTCTCTCAGCCGTCGGCGGCTTGCCCCAACCTCACTCCATGCAGGACCATGTCAGTTCAGCGCTCTGCCCTCTGACAGATATTTTTGCGATGCTAACGGTCAATAGCCTGCCTTTCTCCGAGCCTGCCACTCTCCATGGAGATTTATCCCCCAAAATATTCTCGTTATTCTCCGAGGCATCCTGCTCATCTTCATCGTGGGCACTGGCGCCATGATCACGCACTCTAAGCTCAACGAGGAGTCTGACTACACCAACTGGCGACATTTCTTCGACTTTGCCGTCTGGAGCTACATCTTCGTCTTCATCTACCACCTCATTACCTTTGTGAGTTCCTTTCTGTGCATCGCCTCTTGACACCGCTAACAATGAATGCCTTCGATAGTCCTGGACCTTCACCCACCTGTACTATCCCCACCAGGAAGACTACGATGGTGGTGTTGAATCGTGGATCGTCGGTGCTATGTCCCTCCCCTCCAACATGAGCAGTATTCGCAAGCAGTTCTACTTCACCATGTTCTACACTGCCACCGTCGTCGCATCTTTCATGAACTCAACCATCTACTGGTTCATTACTCGCCAACACGATCAAGAGGACGTGTCTGAGTCTGATGCCCCGAAGGGTCCATGTAAGCCTTCTTTTCTTGTTTCATTGTGGCACGCACTGATAGTATCGCAGTCAGCGACGTTTTTGGCGAGGGGTGGTTCAAAGCTTATGTCATTATCGCTCTGTATGCCCTTGCCTCTGTCATTATGGCCACCGAGATCTTTTGGCTCAATAGCATCAAGCGCCCAATTGTAGGTTGTCACTTCCATATGCCTTTGCCTCTCACTGACTCGTCTAGGCAATCTGCGCTCATGTATTTGGCCTCATCTTCATGGCTGGTCTTTACCTCGGCTGGGCTGCCATTGGACGACTTCTCACGGAATGGTACCCATTCTTCTGGCTCGACGACGATCAGGTTGGCTCCCAAGGGGCTGTCTCTGCCTACTGCATCGGATTCGTGCTTTTGGCCCCCATCAGTAAGTTTGTTTTACTCCTGTCGGGTTGCATACAAACTAACCCTACAAGTGTACATTCTCATGCAGGGCTTCGTCGGAATCCGCGAGGGACTTACCCGATCACTGTCTGAAGCGCGAGCGTCTGCTGCTGCGCAAGAAGCCCTCGAGTCATAAGTAGGTGGTTGGGGATTAATGATGACAAGGCCAGAAGGCTCCAATGTCTTTTTTGTTGAGACTGTTACGATTGAGACGATGGCGAGAGAGCCTGGTGCTTTGCCACAAGGCAATACATAGAAGTGCTTAATCCTTACCTAGAACGCATAATGCGGCAAATTTCACGTCAGAATGCCCTTTTCACTACAAATTCTTCTGTTTTCCCGACTGATGGGCCAAGTGTGTGAAGTGATATCGGATGTTATTACCTCGATGTATACCTCGCTATCTATGTTGTTTCTTCTCCAAGGCCCTCTGCTCAAGCTCCCTCCATTTGGACGCTTCATCTGCACTTAACTCGCCAGGGAAGAACTCGCCCAGCAGAGATTTACCTAAACTTGGATATTTCTCCTCAACCATGTACAAGGTTCTCATGACAGATGTATTTCCCAGGACTTCGACGTACTCGAGAGGGATCCCAAAATTTTGGGGCGATCGCACCCACCCGGCCACAAAAACGTTTTGCACAATGCCCAAACCACCGACAGCGAGAAGATACCAGGTGTGATCCTGCAACCCGGTGGCAGATATGAGGAGCAGGATCCACAATATGGCGAGCGCAGACTGAATGACCCAGGTTGTGCCGCGCTTTCCCGTCCTCGTTGTGGTCTGTCCCGTGGCCAAGTCTTCAAGATCCAAGCCCCGTCCGTTGGCAGTGATGATGACTGCGTGCTGCGCACCGTTTCCTTCGGTGAGGATGTAGGGCGTCCAAGATGCTTCTCTACACGCCCACTTCTCGGCCCGCCATTGCGGAATGTATCCCGTGCCCACAGAGAGAATTGTCCCGGCGACAGTGATGAGGAGAATGCTCCAGTCTCCAAAAAGGCCAAGAGGGATGGATGCAATACCTAGCTGGAAAAACATGACCACCATACCGCCCCAGTATAGCCAGTCGGGCTTTGGTCGCTTGGCCCGTTCAGTTCGGCTGGGCTGGTAGACAGTCACAACTAGGCCAGCTCTGCTTGGCGGTTCTGCGATTGGGTCTGCTTTTTTGAGTCGTTCCCAACGAGCCTGGATATTCTTTTGCGTCTGAGTTTCTGTGTCGGGATGCGCCCAGTGCTCAAAGTCGCGCATCATTCTGCCCAGTATCCAGCTCGTGTTCTGCCGCACGAACCCGTTGCTGCCGTTGATGACTTTGCAGTCAAAGTCTGGCGTCCGTGGCATGAGGGTATTCGAGCCCATGGCGGACACAAGAGCCGAGATGGAATACGCGACCCATCCTGTGACGTTTTAGTGCAGCTCATTTCGAGGTGAGGCAAAGTACTGTACCGAAGGAGAATGCAACGGGGGTGAAGCCCGACCCGGCCAGCTGGGCTAATGCCAGACTGACGATGTCGCCGCCGAGAATCAGAAGAATGCTGAATACATCGCCTGGGTTAATCCACTGGCTGCGAAACTGGTCCGACGACGTGCTCAGGTCGAAGGTGTCGCGCCGGGCGGGCATGTCGAGGAAGGGTGCCATTTGAACAGCGCTTGTGACTGGATGAAGACGGCTGAGTACAACACATCGGAATTTGAGCGCAGGACGAGGAGCAACGGATGAGAATTTATCACAGTAAGTCGGTTGCCTATCTCTTTGGTCATTCCGAGGCAGTGGCTGACATGGGGAACGTCACTGTGAGGCAAGATGCCGATCTTGAGGTGCGCAACCTGACTCCAATGTCGTCGACACAGCCCTATCACCAGGGGAAGGGCCAATAGAATATCGACGCTATAGCTGCATGTGAAAATCATCACCCTGTTCGAAAAGGATAAGCGGCGTACATGGCTTACAATGCAATCCTCGAATGATTGCAAGTCCGACACTTTGCTGTACGGGCACTTTCCTCGAAGACGAGAAATCAGAGAGTTTTTGGATAAAATAAATAAATATATTCTCCTGAGGATGATTTCTTGGGTTATTTTTATTATTATTTATTTTTTAGGAATATTTTTGTTTTGGAAACCATGGTAACTTTGACTGGCCAACTTGCAGTGGGCGTACCTTGAGCCCGATCTTCAAGGGCTGGATTGGACGTGCACTCAGGTGTCAGCCCGCGCTATCATCATCTGACGTCACCATAATACTGGCGTTTGGGGGCCAATTTTAGGCGCTTTGATATATCCTGCACAGAGGCTGTCATAATAGAAACGACTTTTGAGAATAGTGCTCGAAAAATCGCCAAGTCGAAATGTGCAGAAATGGATCACCTTCCTCAGTTTAAGAACGCCGTTCGCACGCTTCCTCCTGTCCCATTTTGGGGCACTGCACTCTACAACAACGTTCCTTTCCGGGACTACCCGGAGAATCAAGGCTGGGAAAAGGCTCGCCTGGAACATGGTGACTTTTTACAAGGACACAGCGAGCGTGAAACGGTCGGGTTTCTTCAAACATGGCTGTACTTTGGTATCCTCTTCGAAGTATCTGTTGCTGCTGGGACTGCTCCACCAAAGGGTCAAGAGTTTATCCAGAGTCAGGGCGAATCAAAATTTATTACTTCTAGGAACTTGGATCAATTCACACAGAATTCGATCAAACGAATCGCAAGGATCTCGGGCAAGAAAAGAGACGCGCCTTTAAGAAGGCTCAATGCGACACTTGACAATGCTCGACTAGTCACCGAGAGACTATGGACCCCAAATGAAGGAACTGGGCACCGCCTGCTCCCGATAGAAGTGCTTGTTTCTATTCTAATACTGGGATGCACTGTGGATAATGCTCTCGCGAAAGCTGCCCTAATGGTGCCTCTTAGGAAGTGGAATCTTTCTGAGATGGCTAAGCTCACAATGCGAGATAATGGATGGTGTCGCCGCGACATCCATCTTGCAGAGGAATTCCTCTCTGAAATCTCCATGTACTGCGCGGCAACTCTGGCGCGAGACCAAATGGGCCAATCCCATGGAAATTGCACCTCCCACGCCTGTGAGGAGAACCAGATTGACGAGAGGACCTATCAAACGAGACACAGACGCCCTCAATGTCATTGCGAATTCTGGAGTGTGGACCCAGACCAATTACAGAACATCGTACGACAGGGGCGCATCCCGTACATTGAGCTGAAGCGGAATCGGCAGATAAAGGAGGGCCATGGCTCTCTGACACCGACGCTGCAAAGTTTTAGCGACTCAATTGTTGAAGGACCGCACAACCGTCTCGTGGTCTTTTCGCATGTGTGGTCTGATGGTGAGACATGCAGAAAATAACGGCTTCCCGTGACTAACGATGTGCACAAGGCTTAGGCAACCCACACCAAAATGCACTGCCACTGTGCCAGCTGCAGTATTTCTACGATATGCTTCTTGATTCGCCATGGGAGGATATAGTAGGGAGTCAAATGCTCGAGGACAGAAGCGAGGGGAAACAGTCGTCTAGCACCCATACATTTCCACCTCGTCGCATGCGTAAATGGACGAGAGAACACTTCAACACACCTATAAGAATATGGATCGATACACTCTGCGTACCGCTGGAGCCCGAGACTAGAAAGAAGGCGATTGGCATGCTGAAGCGATATTACTCTTTTGCAACAATGACTGCCGTTTTGGATGGCGAGCTTGCACGTATCTTGCACAAGGCATATTCCGAGAGTGAGTTGTTGCTCCGAATAGGACTATCGGGCTGGATGCGCCGCTGCTGGACAATGCAGGAGGCCATAGTCGCAGGTGGCTCCCTTTGCGTGCGATTTGCAGATGGCTGGTTCAAACTCCCAGACGTGGTTGCATCTCTACGGCAAAAGAATAGTATCAGCCCTTACCTGATGCAGGAAGAGCAGCAAAACAAGATCAAGAACATGCGCTCAGGCCTTTCCGCTGTCTGCGTACCGCTTGCGACATGCATAAAGATCGTCGCGGCGCCCCTAATGTTTCTGGAATGGACACTGCAGCTTGTCTGCGTCAAGACTCCAAAAAAGGCCTGGGAAGCCGCGGGACCAATAGAAGTGACGCTGCCGGGCACAGCCTCGGAGGGGCTTCTGGAAGATGCAAAGGGCTTCTTTGCCGTTGTCACGAGCCTATGCCAAGCACTTCCGCCCAAGGGCCCCGACCATACAAAGGCAAGAGTCGGTCGCATCGTGCTGGCGTGGCAGGGTCTGAGCCACAGGAACACGAGTAAAGGACCCGATCGTTTCATAAACTTTGCTTTTGCATGTGCCAAGCGCGAGCACGATTTCGCGCTGATGAATCGGATACTTGGAGAAAGTTCCGCAGATCGATTACGCGTGTGGCTCCTGTCGCAGGACGCATTGCCAGCTGGCCTGCTATTCGTGGAAGGGCCAAAAATGAGGCAAGCGGGATTTCGGTGGGCGCCCAGCGATGTTCATGCAACGTCGATGAAGGATAACGGCATTGCCAAACCCATTCAATCTGGCCATCATCCCTCAGGCGCACCGGAGGGCTCGCTGCAACTTCGGAAATCGGGGCTTATTCTCGGCAGCCGATTCCGTGCGGTTGAAGGGATTGCACAAATTGCTGATAATGGGTCCAATATAGTATACGAAGTGGAAATGGACCGGGCAACTTCCCCAGGGGCTGAACTAACCCTGGAAGCCGGTGAATCAGTAGCTCTCATTCTTTCTGAGCCTTGCGTTCCCGGTACAACCACTAGGGCAGCACTTTTGGTCAACACGGTGAGACAGGGCGACGTTTGCATTGGTGCGTTTTGCTGCGGGATGTCGGTGAGGCTAAGGCGTGGTGGTGCGCGAGTTAGCGGTGACGGCGGTGACGGCGGCACTGTTGCGCAGAGGCTTGGGGATGACCAGGATTGGATCGTCACGTAGAAGGTGCTGGAGCACATGCGAAGGAGATAGGGCAGCGGAGTTTCGGGGAGACAACTGTGTGCGGTTCACTTTGCGGCTTGGATAGACGGAGGGTCATCATCTCGATAGAGCCTAAATGAGGAGAGAACTGTATGTTAGGCGAGTTTCAAGGCCGAATGCGGGGCCTACACCCCACGAGCTGTAATGCAACCACGCGGCGCCAGCTCACAAAGTGCATTTACACTTTTGAGTCCTAACAGGGCTGTGTTGGCACATGAACAGCACATGGAACTTGCGCCGTCATCATGAACTCTGCGTTACGGCGACTCCAGATGACAACAAACAAACATGATCCGAATGAACATGTTTGTTTATTTATGATAATTTCACTTTTTTCTGAAATTATCTGCAAAATAACGACAATGAGTTATCTTACCAGCACCTTGATGAGCTTCCTGCCCCTCTTGCTTATTAGATGTGCCTAATCGATAATGGGCGTTTATTGGCTGCCGAACGGTTGAAATCAGCCCCAAGAAATCTGCCTTGTTGGAGTAGCTACTCCACAGCCGCGAATGGTGCGCAGACTTATGACGTATCTTTTTTCTACCTTCATTCACCTGCATGCATTCGAACTAATCAGCCAAGAAAATACCTCGTAATATAACCCACTCGCAGCCACTCAGGCACTCAGGCAGACATGGGGCGACGAGCGGCGCATCTGCCTTATCGTAGTATTTGATATAAGTCGTTGTTCGCTTTTGAGGCCTGAGGTCCGCGTGAGGTGATAACGCGGCCAACAGCAACGATTGAAAACCCCTGCTCTACCTCCCATTTGACCAAAATAAGAACCAAGCGCACGCCCGTAAATCAATGTGCAAGAGCCGCTTCGCACTGACCCCAAGACAAAGATAGGGAATGTGAATAGCTCGCCATGTCCGTTCAAAGCGACCCCCGATATAACCTACAGGCCAAGCTGCAGCACATACACGCCTGGATCGGGCACCAAATCGCACCCGAGAACAGCCAGGGGTTGCAGAAACTGGACAACGGGGTCGTTAATGCAATTCAGTCACTCTTTCAAGCACTTTCGGAGCCGGAAGTTGGTAATAAAGATCATATAAGTGCGCTGCAGAGTAAGTATTGATCAGTTGCTGTGAGTGGGGGACATGTGATTGATTTAGTTGAGCTAGATTTCGCTCAAGCCCAGGGCCATCAACTGCCACTATACGTTGACGAAGCATACAACGGGAACACGTCGGAAGGGTTTCAGTTCCTGTGCATTCTCCCCTGGTGCAACAACATGGAGTTCCCGCGCCAGGGCTTTGGCTTTGACTTTGGCGAACTACCACCATCGTTCTCAACTAAAAAGGTGCGTGCATGTGATGGAAAATAAAGATTCCTTGATAAGATCTGGAAAGAAACTGACAGAGGGATAGCTGGCAAAGCAGTTTGCAGCAAAACAGGCCCACGCATTTGTGCGCCGATCTAGTAGCATGGACAGCTGCTATCCGGCACCCAGCATGAACCGCCCGCCGAGGCTGATGCGAACCTATACTGAGCCGAGACAGAGGCATATCGAGCGCAGCGGAAGCGCCGCGTTTGGCAGCCCGGATATCGAGCAGATATGGCACCAGCCGTCTGGCCAAATGTTTCGGTTGCCCTTTTCGGAAGAAAAGATGGTAACCCGGACACCTAGTCGCTATCTTACTCAATAGTAAAAGTTGAGCAATTCTGGCGATGTGTGTTTTTATATCTTGTGTCCATGTGATGAATGAACGAGCGAATGAGTTAATACGGAAACGATTCAATACTGAGTATAAATATGTGTGGTATTTCGTATATTTCCTCTCCTTTGAGATATTCATGAGTTTAGGCTTTGATGGATTGAGGTGCTCTGCATCTCTTCCACTTCAAGACCGGTCATTTCGGCATTATAGCTCCTACATAATTTTATACAACAATTATTTAAATCAAAAGGGCACCGCCAATAACGGCCAGAAGAGCAGTGGTCCAAACATTTGCCGTTGACACCACCGAGCTGGAATTGTCCTCGTCACTGCTGCTCGTGCTGTCGCCCGTGCCATTGCTCGTACTGTTGTTGCTCCCGCTATCGCTATCCTCGTCATCATCCACGACCCGCACCAGCTTGGAGCATGTGCCGTTGTCGCTCGTCTCAGTCAGGTTTGCCAGGACGCACGTTGCCATGTCCTGCGACATCTTGACTTCGCAGGAATCAGGCTTGTTGTCGCTGTTCGCAATGTCCGGGCAGTTGCCGCTCTTCACGCTCTGCACCTCGATCTGCGTCAGGAAGATGGGGCAGTCCTTGGTCAGGTCCATGGCGGCGCCGTCGGCGGCTAGAGTAAAGTTGACTGATCCCGAGGCGACAGTGCGCGAAGGGTTGTACGTGATGGACTGCATTGACGAGTTGCAGTATGTCATGATCCATTTCCACCGCAGGCTGTACTCTCCCGCGGGGAGGTCGTCCCATGAGTCTACGGCACCCGCGGCGTACCAGGTGTTGTTGACAGCGTTGACTGGTGCCCTGGCGCCGCTGGACTGGATAATGTTCCCTCGCGGCATGCCTCCGCTGGTGGTTTTGTCGCTTGTTGTCGACTTCTCAATGTTCCAGGCGATCTGGTAGCCGAATTGAAAGGCTGCGTCCGCGTTTCGAATCGCGAAAACGACGGGCATCTCTGTGATGTTCTGGTAGGTTCCTTTTCCGGGAAAGACGAGGTCCAGCCCCATCTCGTATGGATAGCTGGCCGCGCTCGCGCACGAGGCGGCAGCAGTAAAAAGCAGAAGCTGAGGCGACTTCATGGCTGTCGATGTCTCACGAATTGATGACCGGGTCTGTTAACGATGCTGCACGTCACAATACCTCCTGTTACCAAGATGAGAGAATTGGGGGCAGAAAAAAAAATGTGGGAAAACGCCACGAGATCGCAGATGGGCGCATTAGCCTTTTCTTATGCTTAATACGGCGCAGCTCAGCTCAGCTGGACGTCTAGTTTCGTTAGGCCCCAGTGCGGCTGAGGACAGGGTTGTTTCAATACTAGTCGTTTCAAACGTTGATCCTTCCATATGCCAAGACTTGCGCTTTGATTCTAGAATGGGGCAAGTTGACGGCGGGGCCGAAATTGAACCGACCAACGGGATGATTGATACTGAACGGAATTGAATGGCAAGTCACGTACTGCAAGATGCAATATAAATCCTTGTGATATTGACACAGGCAAAAATTAGCTGATGGGTCGAAAGTTGACCATACTGCATGACTCTCAAAACATGTGGATCCTCCTTGATGTGAGAGCATAAAAGACGATCACCAGTACACCGTTACTAGCGTTGGATATGAAGTTGCTGTTGGAGCACAATACGATAAAAATGGGCCTGCAAAATCTTGAAATCAAGATACTTCAAGATTGAGACTGCGATGAAAAGTCAGTTTTGCTCAACGCTCCATCAACCTGCTCACTGGAGCTAAAGATTTTAAGGAGTTGGTATGGGTAATGGGTTGACCCCGAGATGCTTGTATTCTTACGGACGCATAATACTTTGGAGGACAAAATGTTGTTTGTTGATGATTCACTATTAACTATGCATACTAAACAAATCGACCTGCTTCACATCTTTTAAACTGCCTTGATTAACCCACAGTTCTCATACCAAAAGAATAAAACCTAAGACAAGTGCAAAATAATATGAATCAATTCAATGGACCAAATAAAAGTGGCGGGTAACTCGGGTAATGGAAATTTGGCTGGTCCATGGCGGGATTGCAGACATGGCGCTTAACGCCAATGCCGGGGAGAACTTTACCATCTCGAATGGGATTGCCGTAATCTTCTCCAAACGGATTAATACCGTTGTAGTAGAGGAAGCTATCTATCTCACGGATAATCTCAATAAAGACATGTTCCGTAGGCCCCATCCCAGCGTCGACACATATGGTGACTTTGGGTCGCTCAGTGGCCGGTCGCTCGGCCCAACCGAGTCTCTTCTTCATATCAAACAGAAGATGCCGGTAACTGCCACCCAGACTCACAAAAGCTAGAAAGCTAAGCTCGATAGATCGCAGTGTGGGTGGTAATGAGGTGATGAAGGAGAGCAGATCGGATTGCTTGACGTGAAAACGGGAGAGGCCAAAGTGTTGAAGATGACTCCATTTGTCAACAGGAAAGATTGTTTGAAGGGGGATGTAATCCAAAGGCGGGGCTGCCCAACTCATGACTCCGTAGCCAACCATGGTGACAACCGCATTCGTAGATAGGCTGACGTGCTGCAGATTGACAGCACCTCCCAGAGCGTTTCGAAGGCAGTCACTGCGTGATTCGGACCAATTGTCGCCGTCTTGGCCGCGGATGGCGAGAGCAAGATCAATACGAGACATGGAGGGCTGGCGGAGAAGGGATACAAGGCTTTTGCACTCCTCGCTTTCCGGTTCATCGAATATGCGGCAGTTGAGTCCCGTAGCAAGCTGGTTGACATCAATAATAAATTCTGAAATGGTGCTCGGCTGGCATTCGGCAAGGAGGCGAGTGATGAAGCAGAAGCTGCGCCATTGCTTTTTGACTATCGGATTGCTCCATTCTCCGAGTGAGTATCGGCCAGGGAGTATGCCGATTGGTATTGGCCATTCGCGTGGAATAGGATGGATGAACCTTGGGGGTAGGCTGCGGATCATGGGCGTCTGATGCTGTGGTGTCAGAGGATCACCATGGGCGCCGAGAGTCAATGTGATTCTTTGCAAGCGAGGGAAGCGTTTCAGGGCAAGGGCAAATGCTTCCGCATCGGCATCTGTATCAAAAACCCGGGTTTGCTCTTCCAATAACTTTTGATACAGGCTCCGTGAATGTGCCACGTCTGACATGAAATCTGTCCCTTCAACTAGTTCGGTGTCGCCAAGGTGCGGAAGCTTGCTTGTCCCGTCTTTATCGAAGCCACTTGAGTGCAAATTGCATACGCCCACATACATTTCCTCAGTCCCCTCTATGGAAGCTGGGTCCCCCTTGGGGAGGGGGATCATGCGCGCATCATCGTAAATGATTTCGGTGACATTTTGACGGAATATTTCGTGGTTCGCAATCCCATTGCAAACCTCGATGTTTCGTGGGTTTGCGGACAGAAAGACGCGATCAAAACGCAACCGGGCGACGTCGCAAAGCCGTGCACATGCCAATCGGACATGCTTGATGTCGCTGTTGGGGAGGAGATCGAACACCGATGTCAGTATCTCAACCGGGAGGGTAGCGAGCCCCGCGAGCCCGGATGGCTGTGCGCGACTGGATGAGGACATGAGGATGGAATTTACTTCTATGCCTTCTGAGAATCAATGATGAGCAACAGTGTCGTCAGATGAGGGGTCGAAGGACATAAGCAGTGCTGTGCTGACTGTGTCCCCGCCGTCGGATATCCGTGTTCGTCTAGACGCGGCAATAGTTCGATGCATTCTAGCCGCATTCCTACGAGCCTTAGATGTGGGGTCTAAGGATGACACGCCACACCTGATAGCGTCGGTAAAAATTCACAGCCAGAATTGGTCAGTGATGAGATAAACATGGTCTAAAAGATTTGCATATTGATAAGGATTGATCCAATCGAGCCAAGACGGCTCAGAGAAGATGGCTTGTTACATATCCAGGAACGTGACATCTTTCACCTCGCAGGCCTCGGAAAGGTAGACGGTCAAGCTGATTTCAGAAGCTATATTCTCCCAGAGAAATATAAGGAAAGCTCGTAAACAGTCCCAATCCGACCCGTGCACAAGATTCCAGCCAAGTAAGATAATCTGTTCGAGAGAGTAGTAGCGGCCGCGTGCCGAGTTACGTTTGGGCTGGTAGATTCAATCAATCTCACCTTCTTGCTAATAGCCAAACTTGCCTTTTTTGCTAAAAGAATTAAAGTTTATACAAGCGAGAAATAATTAAAATGCTATTCAAGCCTCGATATCGGGTAGCGTTATTGCCAAAGTTTTCCCGAATCTAGTACCGATTACCACAGACGACATTTTGACTATCGTTCCCTCTCTACTTCGATACTCCGAGGGTAACCAAAGTATCCTCTCATCATCTTTAACAATCCATTCTTCATTATAGCCTAAGCCGTATCCATCGAAGGAATATCTTGATTTGCTCATGGATGTCTTGGCCCAGTTCAAAACCCCCCGGGAAGTGTGTAATTGAGATTCGTTGACTGAGTCGAAGCGAATGTTGTCGAGATCGTAAAAGTGTCCTGTTTGGAATTTCATTAAACATTTCGGTATAGCCAGATCCCAAACTTGCAGGACGGAATCTATCATGAAAGCTAAGTGGTTGCCCCGTATGCAAACCTGTATCGTGGGAAAGAACGGCCCTGTTTCTTTTAATTGAAGACGCGAGGTATGTTGATTCCATACAAAAGTATTTCTTCCGGTGCTTAAAAACAACCATGAAGAGTTTACACGCATAGTCAACTCCCCGAGTTCCAGTTGGAGTGCCAATCGTATGTGTTCGGAAAAATCGAGGTGTTTAATTCTGTGGCCAGTGTGGATGTCGTAAGTGCTGAGTCCATCCTCGGAGCAAATGGCGATCATATGGGTATCATCTGCGAAAAAGGCAATAGAGTGGGCGCATATGGCGATCTCTCTGAAGATCTCTTGCGACTTTACATTCCAGATGATGGCCTTTTTCGATTCTAGCAGTGCAAGTAGTTGACCATCTGGTGAAATATCACTGTTCCAAACATCAAATGAACCAATGCAACGGCCTTCTGCCATGTCCCATACTTCCTTTTCATATCTAGAGTCTCTTGTAAAGTCGTGGGAAATGCCACTTGAAAGAAGCCAGAGCCCATCGGGTGATACTTCCAGCTTCCCTATTCGTTCGGCGTGACCCTCAAGCACATGTTTGCAAGCATGGCCGCTAGTGTCCCAGATTTTGATCGTTGTGTCTGATGAAGTCGTCGCATACCAGCTCCCATCGGGCGAAAATATGTTGATTTCGGAGGCATCGTTGTTATGGGTTGCATCAATGTTTGAATTTCGAATATGATTCAAGTCCCAGACTTTCACAGTCTGGAATAAAGCTGAGGCAAGTAGCCGCTTTTCGGTATTGAAAGTTAGGTAATATCCGGGCGTAGAGAATATCTGGATGCAGGTTCCTTGACTATCCCACAGTTTAACCTGAGATAGTGATCCTGATGCCAACTCGTAGTCGCGACCCAAATAGACAACACAATAGACCTTTCCTCCGTGGTGGATAGTCCGTATACAGTTGCTGGTTTCCGTGTCCCAGATCTTGACTGAGCCATCAAATGAGCCTGAGGCTAGGTAATTTCCCGCCATAAAGGCCAACGACTGTACTTGTCCAGTGTGACCCTCAAGCCTTTTAATGCAATCCATAGTCTGTAAATCCCAGACTTGAATCGTCCCAGGTCGCCCCCAGGATGCCAACATCTTACCATCTGTGGAGAATGACACCGAAAATGTAAGTTGGTGCATTCCATCATCAGTTTGAATTATCTTTCGATGGTAACCACCCGAAGACAAATCCCAAATCTCAATTTTTCCTTCTCCTCTGGTAATTCCAAAGGTAGCCACTAGTTTTCCATCTGGCGAATTGGCAAGGCCCCCGAATCGACGCAAGGTCGACTGTAATGTGCTAATGAGTTGCCAAGAGTTCGTGTCTCGTAGTTGAATTTCCATGTCATTAGTATACGTAAAGAAGTAGCCTCCATCTGGGGAAAAGGAGCAAAATACATAGCCATTGGAATCGAAAAGTTTTATCTGATGGCCTGAATCCATGTCCCATATCCCGACTCCTCGGCCTCTGGATCCGCAAGCGAGTTGGCTGCCATTCGCTGACCAACTTAACGAGTCGACTGTACCCCCGCACTCAAACGTTTGTATACAGGCATCCCAATCTGTCTGCATTTCGGGATGCAGCTTAACCCATTTTGGCTCCTCTTGCTTCCACTGAAGCCTGGTTTTGCTGCGCAAAGGACTGAACAAAAGGCCAGACACGTAGACCTGACACGGTGCTATCTCCAACATGTGTCTGAAATTGAGGACAAACCTGTGCGCATCTTCTGAAATTTGGCTTAGTTCCGGTATCGCGCTGTCTTGCTGCATCAAGTCAACAATATGTACTTCAAATACTAACGCGTAGACACTAACCATCAGCCTCGCAAGCCTTTTTACTGCCATTGTCCCTTCCACCATTTTTCTTTGTAGGCCCATAGCCTCCAACCAATACAGAAATTTAGTTTTGAAAAAGGAATCCACGAGATTATCATCTCTTTCGTGCGAACTCAAGTCCAAGTTCAAATCTGACTTGATCTTTTCCAAATGATCAACCCAATGAACACATGAATACTGTAAACCAGCCAGTGGATCTATGGCTGGGTCAGGCCGTACGATCTCATCAACAAGAAGTCCTTCAGACCGAAGATCATAAATATTGCGCTTGAGTGGGCCAAAAGCTGTCATTGACTGTCGGAACACCCGGCGGTGCTCTTCTTCAACCCCAAAAGGCATCATCTGGGGGTTCTTGAGTAGAAAGTCCTGAGCTGTTTCGTGTACAATGGAGACGAAACCGTTATTTATTGCGAGAAATGAGCCGCAATCTTTGATGTCATCTTCGATGGCCGTTTCAGAAATCTTCCCCATAGCAGGTATAAGGATAGGTAGTTCGTTCAGTCTAACCGGGCGGAATGCAATGCAGATAGTCGCCAGAATCTGTCGATACAATTCTCCCACGTTTTCATCAGCATCAATCTGAGAAATCATACGCTCGTACAATTGGTTCAAGCCCGGTGGCATAGACTCCAAGGTACTGATGGTATTTCGATGTCAGACACGGGGATGTTTCAATTCTGAAATGACCAAAGCCACCCAAAGAAATGTGCCTCCAGCTTTCTTACGCAGCTCCTCGTCGACCTTGGCTTTCAGCTCTTCGCTGTAGTTTTTGAGCTTCGCTAAATCCTCGACTCTTTTCAAAATGAACTTTTCGACTGCCTGGTTCATGATCGTATTTGACTCAAGAGATATCCTGACATGCTGAACGAGGGTCAATTGCTCCTCAATAGACTTCCAAGGGCGGCTAGACACTATCCATCTAGCTGGATAAGTATTCGAAAGCTCTTCAACAAGATCAATGAGCTGTACTCTTGGGTCTTCCTCGCACTCGTCCAAGGCATCAATGACAAACACTGCATCCTTCAAACATGGTTCCTGGAGCATTTCTTCTAGTATGTGTTTTAGTGCAAAGAAATCAGCCAGACCTTTAGTTCCCTGAGTCTCAAATTTCTTCCTGGCGTGTGACACCAGCTCCGGCCGTTGATCGCAAAGAAGCCAAATCAAACCACGAAGTGCAGCCGTGGCATTCCTGAGATTGGTGGCAGCGGTAGCCTGAAAGAAGAAATAAGACACTACGTTGTCTTCTTCTCCTTTCAGAATCTCATCAATGATACCACAAAGAAGCATCGTTTTGCCTTTTCCTGGCTCCCCATCTATCCAAAGCAATCGGCTCTCTGAAGTTTCGGGCTTGCCAATAAAACTGGCGAATTTTCGGTCATCCAGGATCCAATGATATGAGTCTTCCAATAGACCGCCCTTTTTTTGTTCTATACTCTCCTTATCATCTTTGCCATCGTACAAGGCTTTCATGCATTCTTTGTCTGTTTCATTGAGATGAATCTCGTCCAGTTTGTTGATGATATTAGACCCGACCGCTTGTACATCTCGTCCTAGCTGCTGAATTCCGTGGTCTATGCTGTCCAGGAATGACAATTGCTCTTGAGTTTGATAGATTTTGAACTTGTCCACGATGAGGCTTTCGGTATCCTTCAAGGAATCAGTCTTCCCTTGCCAATCGTCCAGCTTGACAACATCCTTCAGCACAGTGATAGCCCAGTTCTCGTTGTACAAGCATACGCTCTTCATCTGATACAAAAGAAGATCTTTGTATAACTCAGAGATGTAGTAATGTAGACTCTCTTGTAGCCCATGGTTGAGTTCGTGGGTTGTGGATGGGTCAAGGTATCCCGCAAGCTCCCAATACCATCGAGTCTTTCCAAGGACGTACTTGATTCCGTCTCGGTTGAGATGGGATTCAGAGAGTGGGTTGGTGATTACCTAAAGAAATTAGTCAATCTATCGAGGTCGAGGTTAACTCCACTCACTTTTAGAAAAGTTGTGATACCAAGCCAAGCAACAGCTGCTGATGGATCTGTGGCAACGATTGGGGATATAAAATCCTTGACGACCAAAATAGGTTGTAGGACTGTATTCGTTTTCCCTTTCACTTCGGCGCTCCTCTTTGTCTTCTCTTGCCCCTTGCGTACCAACTCCTCCATCTCAGCTTTCAAAAATTCTCCACTTTTCTCTCTAACACTGACAGCGTCGTTGTCAGTAAAGCATTGTGGATTTGCATCGTTGATCTGGGCCGAGCGGATCTTTTCATAATTCTCAACAAGTTTTGGATCACTCTCTCTGACCATTTCATAAGCCTCATTCCATAGCTTGTATCGGATTTTTTCAACACTTGTTGGACCTGAAAAGGCTTTTTCGGAGCTAGAATAAGGAATTTCCGTTGGTTTTTGAGGAGTTGAGGAGGAACTCAAGACGGTCTGAGGAGGCTGAGTGTTGCTGGATCTCGGGTATGGAAGAGGTGGAGTTACTATCGGTGGCTGAGTTCTTGTCGCGGCGTCTAGATTGTTTTGAAATGAGAGACCGGTTGTTGATTCTAAATCCTGAGGAGGAGAGCTCGACACTGGCCGCGGCGATGAAAGTTTCTCAGACAATCTCCCCGTCTGTTCAACATGGGAATCTGGATTGGGGTCGGAGTCGGAGTCGCAGCAGGAGAAGCATCTAAAAACACCCAAAGAGTTTTGTGGACTCATATCTACTCAATTTAGGTGGTTGATAATACTAGTGATTGATACTGATGGTGATGAAATGTGGTATATGCGGGAGATGAGGGCCTTCAGACCGAAGTTCTTGTAAACCTCAAATCCAAAATTGATGTGTTGGCAATTTATTATTTGTCTGTCGGCACGAAAGATTATTTATCCGTTTGCACGGGGTTTGTTGTGGCTGCTTATCCCTTTAGTTCTGTCAGGGTAGCATTCAGCCCAAAGGCAAAGGAAAGTGCAGGAAATTTGGGTACTAGAAGAAACGTCCGAGTAATTTACGCTAAATTCGGAATGATTTACAATGAGTCATTCCTGTTATTCTGGTTTGAGTGTGGATCCTTGTTTATTAGCTTTTAATTGAAGTCTATAATGACTGGCCAGGCTAAATCTATTAGACTACAACTTTTCTATTCTCTTCGCACAATTCTGGTTTGTCTGTCTTTTTACCAAGCTGCGTTCTTACTCCGTTTAAAAAAAGATGCCCATCAAAGTTAGTGTGATTAGCGCAACTGGCAGCACAGGCCGATCCGTGGTCAAGAGGCTGCTTGAATCACGAACCGATTGCGTATGCACTCCTCTTTGCGTTGTGCATAGGAGTAGGCAGCGGGCACTAGTTTGGTTGTAGAGTGTTACATCCTTCACTCGAGTGATCGCGGAAAATAACGCGGCTAACCAACAGCCGAGAATACAAGGCGTTCGAATTGCCACCTATAATCTAGAAGGTCCCCGAGAAGCGCTGGTATTTCACAAAAAGAATATGTAGGCGAACCACTCAATTGAATGCATGTAAAAAAGATTAAAAGAATCATTGAATATTTTCATTTTGGCTAAGTTTCTGGAGCTGAGATCAGGGACATCATTAAAACTTGTCAAGCGAGGCTTCAAGCAAGGTCTGAGAGCGCCCACCATCCGAGCAACGCAATGGACACGGAGAACTTTAACATGGGGCAAAATCGCATATCTTGGTGCACAAGGGTCGACGACACTCAAAAATGTGCTGATTACATCGGATGTGTTGACTTCTGGCATCTGTTTCGAGAGCATCCAAGGGGGAGAAAGCTCAAGGCATTCTACCAACTGAGTTGATTCTTTCTATCAATGTTGACAATGGATTTCAATGCAACGCATCGATGAGAGCAATATTGAAGGCAATCCCTCGTGCCTTGATGAACAGTAATTGAACGTAGGTTGGGCGGTGCGAATACGAATGCACAATTGACTTCGGAAAGACTTTTCAAGGGCATCTGCGTATGCGGCAGCTGTTAGTCAGCCAAACTCGAAGTCAATATTTTGAATCCCATTGCACGCTGGGCGGGGCCATACACCGTGAAGTTCGCAACTCTGGCTCGGCAGCCTAAAGTCTATGCATGCAGGTCCCGACCAGATTGTATGACTGCAACTGGATTCTGTCAAATCTCAATGCCGTGTTATGGTTGGAGATAATGCAGATACCCACGCACACAAACAGGTTGTAAGTTAAAGTCTCAACCACGATCCCATCAAGGTCTGAGGTGCATGTGTGTCTGTCAGGGTTTGGTGGATTCGGCAGGTTTCCAATGAGGACGAAAGACTGTGCAGGCCTGGATTTCCAAATAAGCTCAGAGCCTGCGCCTGCGGTTTATGAGAGCTTGATGCCTGCGGCTCGCAACCGTAGATTGGAAAAGCATCAACGGAGATGCCTCGCGATGCCGCTCCAAAGGCCAACCGCAGAGGTGTTCAATTGGGAGGATAAATGAAGCGAGAATCTCGAAGACCAAGGTCCTGAAAACAAACATCTGGTTATCGCCACCATCCAACCTCATCCTCCAACATCAATCTCACAACAAGCATTGTAAGGACTCTTCAGAGCTCTCTGCATATTATATTAATCTTGCACAGATAAGCACCCCACTCCTCCAACTCTTCAAGAATACCGCCGCCACCCACCTTGGCACGTGGGTAGCAACCAAGGCCACCGATGCCATAGACAGGGCAATTGACCAATTGCCTACTCCGCCTGCCCTCTTCAAGAGGGCCCGGGCGCAAGGCCGGGCGCAAGGACGAGGGCAAGGATGAGGGCAAGGCTTAGCCTTGTGCTTTAGTAAGTACGACCTCTCCCAGCCGCTTCGTTCTTTACTAACGGGTGTTTTTTTCACTCCAACCCAGGAGGGGCATTCTACCAACAGGTACTAAATGAGAAATGGGCTCCGAACTCCTATCCCTGCGCATTTTGCACAAGCGAAGCTAAATCTATGTCAAATCTGAACATAGCTCGGAGGGTATGAATTAACGCAAGGCTATGGCGTGTATTGAGAAATAGGAGAAGGCTGGACTGGCTCATATAAAGCTAAGGATCGAGAAATTATAAATCCTTGTTATCTATACCTCAGTGGATTTAAGTTGATTGTTCTTTTGGTCAGGGTGAAAAGACTTTCTCGACCAAACCTATTGTTGAACGCTATTTGTATGCCACCTCTGTGGTCTGGTTCCTGGAACACAGCCGGTTGAGCCTATCGCTTGTTTTCTTTTGAAGTAGAAGTAAATAAATCCTTCTTGCAGACCCGACAGTGGAGAACGTATTTGAGATCCCATATCCCACCGAGCGCGGCAACAATCCAATCGGAGACACTGCAATAATGCCATTTTGGCCCTCTGGGGCACATGTGATGAATGGGACCTCGAAGCCTCGTAACGCATTCAGCATAACTTTCAATAACATCTCCAGTTCGACTGGTAATATCTGCCACAAAATCGGGATGATCCTGCAGCTTCTTCAACTCGCCGGCTTTGTGTAGTCTCCGATAGCTAGCCGCAGCTACCTTAGTCAAGAGCTCAACAAGTGGGCCGAAATCCGTTTTACTCAACACTTCAATGGCCACTCTAGTGAAGACTTCGACATGCAACCCCCCTTTTTCAAAAAATGATTTGATGTTATTGAGGGCGAAGGCTTCGAGATCCCGGATGCGGTAGTAGTCTGCAGCCTCAAAGACGCGAATATGAGAGATCAGCCACTTGGCTTGGTCATCGGTGCACCGGCCTTCGCTTTCCTCGGCGTCGCTACCCAGAAAGGTTTTAGAAGAGGGATCATCATCGTCCATATGGAGCCTTGGTAGTTCTTCGAGGTGCATAGCGCGTGCAGAAGTATCGTTGGAACTTTGGAGGGTTGCGTTTGCGGTATGGTCGATTGGAGGACCGACTGAGTATGTCGTGCTGTACAGAAAATCGATCATTCTTCCAATTGCAGCTGAGTCAAATGACTCGTTGACTTTAACGATTCTCGTTTCAGACTCCTATTAATGGGGCACCATATTAGCCTTTGCTGACTCTGGATTGATGGAGAGGCTAGAGGGAACGTACCAAGAAGCCATCTTCTCTCATGGCGGCAGCGAAATATTGAGATTGCGGACAAACGATTGACCTGTGCAGCTTGAAAGTCCTATCAGAACACTGAAGTTCAAAGTCACTGTTGTGCCCGCTTTGTAAAAGACTACGCGCAATGTTAGGATGACGATGCATCGCCAGGTCTTCCTTTGCGAAAGAAGCTGATTGTGGCATGGATTCGTTAATGAGGGAAGTCTCGTCCATACTGATTAGTCTTTGGTTCGGTCTTAATCGGATCGAGGATACAAAAAGTGAGTAGATGAGGCCGCGGAGTTTATCAAGATGGGGCTAAAACATCATCAGGATGACACTCCCTAATACACATGATGAAAGAATATTGTCTTTATGACATCTCAACTTGAATCGGAACAGTTATTTGTTCATTCCTTTCAGTCAAATCAGAACCTAACAGCAAAATAAATACATCGGGCAATTGTTTGAATGGACAATCACCGACAAAGATAATGCGGGCCAGCACAATAGCTGGTCTTTGTATGAGATTACGATTCATTGTTTGCCGTAAATCGGTGTGGTAGTTGCACATAAAGTCAAAGTTCTGTTACAAGCGATAGAAAGTGAAGGACAGAAAATACCAATTACACTTTTTCAGGTTAGTTCTGTCTACTACTTTCACAAAATTTACTTTGTAATCTGTTTAATAGTCTGATCTAAACAATTCTTTTGGTTCCACACGAGAGGATACAACAATCATTGTCAGCCAATTAATAACGTTGTAGTGTCGGTGAACAGAGCTTGAGTACCAGAATTCATTCATTTTAGGTTAGTAGCGGAGGCACCATTCATGCGTGGGCTTGGGGTGTTCATATTTTTGTCAACCACATGTATGGTTCGCGCTGGCGCATCCTCTAATCCTGTATCAACTATAGGCAGTATAAATCATTCAGGGTGAGCGCAGAGAACTGTTCAAGCTTACAGGGCCACACGTCTTAGTTCGAACAGAATTGGCCGCGGCGCTTACAATACAACCCTTACATCATTGTCAATCCGACACTTTGCTGCATGCGGTCCTTGTAAAAACATGACAGGTGTTAGCACTTTTTCACTAAAGTAACTAAAAATGATGCCTAAATAAATATGTTCTCTAAAAACTAATCTCTCTGGTTTTTTTTTCTCTCGGAATTATTTTGCTTTAGAAACTGTGATTATTTTGACTAGGCTCACCCTGTATAGTGGCCGTAGCGAAGATGTGCCTCCGTTCCAATCATTCAAGGGTTGGGTTGTACGCAATACCTGTATTGTCTTTCTCGGGGAGTTTGCAATGGACAAGCCGTTTCAAAAGCGTGAGGTGAGGAGCTTGGTCAGAACAAGAGTCAAAAGACTTGAGATTGCAAATTGCTTGCATAAATAAAATTAGCCACCTCAGCGATTGATTATGAACCAGAAGTGCTAAATCGGTCGATTAAATTGTGTCAGAGCAAAATTTATTTATCCACGGGATAATCGGCACGGCGAGCTTCGTGTAGTTCATTTTAGTCATCCTCTGTCATCCTTCTGTCAGAGGAACCACAGGCCTTATTAAGGTTGTCGCTTGGTGGAAAAGGCGGGGCTTTGTGCTCAGCGACCTATCAACCCAGAAGAAGCAGCGTTGCCCACTTGGTCTGAACCATCTCATCTCGGCGACGCTAAGCTAGAGCTGGCGATCAACGGTGTGACGCTGTGCTTATTCTCTGGGGCGAACCAACGGCCAGCAGGTTGACTTTGAGGAATAGGGTTCGTTTGGAAATAGCCAAGAAAATGTTGGAAGTGCCGAAGATTACAATGCGGTATATATCGCGGGCCCTGGAAGCTGCCGCCGCGTCGGTGCAGGCTTTGCTTACTTACACGACGAGCCTGCGCCGCGGGATCCAAAGAGCAGCAAAATGTCAAACACCCAGGCGCCCGCGCCCGTGTATCGCAACAACATCCACGCTTTTGCCGGCCGAGTGGGAGCTAACCAGAGTTTCGATACCGACACGATCTACTCTGAGGATGAATCGTTTGTGGAAAAGGAGCCGGACGCAGAGCCACACATGCCCTTTCGGGAGTTGATGGACCTGCGGCCGCTACTACACCCCAACCTGTGGAAGGCTGCCATGATTGAAGGAATTGGTGCGTATTTTGCAGCCATCTCGTATCGGTATTATCGCGTGCAATTACTGACCAAGCCACTACAGGCATGTGCATGTTCATGTTCATCACCATGTGGGCGGGCACCGCTCCCGCGCGTCTTCCCACGCCGCCTACCGCGCAGCTGGGAACCTTCAACAATGCAGCTTTTCTTGGCCCCCTTGTCGGCGGTATCACCAACGTCCTCTTCCTCACGCTCTTCATTACCGCATTCGGCGCTGTTTCTGGTGCCCACTTTAACCCGCTGATTACCTTTGCGACATTTACGGCTCGGCTGTGCTCACTGCCACGTTTGATTCTGTACGTCTCATTCCAGCTGGGTGGGAGCGCCATTGCGGGATTGCTTTTAAGGGTGAGTTACGGGTCGCGAGACTTTCAAGTAGGGGGCTGCTGGATGTACACCGATCACATCCCAGAGAAGGACGCATTTGTTATAGAACTGGTCGCATCTTGCATTCTGCTCTTCCTCGCGTTCGGCGTAGCTCTCGATCCGAGACAGAGCCAAATTGTCGGCCCGGCCTTGGCACCATTCCTCGTCGGGTTGACTTTGGGCACTCTGACATTCTCCACGTCTTTTACAAGATATGGCTACGGAGGAGCAAGTATGAACCCAGGGCGGTGCTTCGGTGCCTTTGTTGGATCAGGATTTCAAAGCTACCACTGGGTGCATTGGTACGTACAAGTCCCCTTAGCTTTCGTATATCAACGGGCTAATCGTTTGAAACAGGGTGCCCGACTTGGTGGCTTGCGTATTCCACGGCATCATTTACTACTTCATCCCTCCATGGACCAAGTATGAGCCCACCTCCGGCTTGCCTGCCAGAAGGTCGCATCGGCTGGGCCGGAAGGAGGACGGGTCTCAGACACGTAGCAACGCGATGAAAAACAGCGACACAGTGTAAATACCATTGCGAATGGAGCTGAGTAAGGCTGAAGGCGAGTGAGGGACGGACTGAGCTGGCATATTAGCCGGCCGGGTGCAGACTTGCATGGAAAGCTCTCGAAATACCCAATTCATGAAACACTCTCGCTTGAGAGCCTGAAATAAAACAAACGCCAACTTATGTATAGAGTAGCAATTTCGACCATATCGATACCCGACACCTACTTCATAGCTGAGAAGAATGGAAAGTGGTTGCATCAGGGGCGCTATGAAGCATCAAGTGACATTTTTCGTATTTTACCGCGCATCCAGCATTGGACGGTTTTAATTGACATCCATGAGCATAAACGGAACCAGGGGCGGCATCAAGATGGTGCATCCGGCAGTTTCGTTGACTGGCTGCGACTCCAGGAAAAAAATGGAGACATGGCCAAGGAAATGGCCTCACTTTCCACTAGAAGCATAATTGAACTCCCTAACATAACCCAACACGTAGCGAGGGCGCCGCGACGGAAGCCCAACGGGAGCTAGGGAAGGGCTGCGTCATCGAACTGCGTCGGAGGGTTTGTTGGGATTGGTTCCATGTCTCAGTTGGGCTGGCCACAGTGTGCAGTTGTGTGTCGCATCCAGACCCTCGGGTACACCGCCCTTTTCGTACGATTCCGGGGTCAGGCAAAGAGGCCGTTCGTGTCTGTAACTGGTTTGATGTCGTCGCAGGCACAAGAGCGCAATATCGGATGGCTGAATAGGTGGTGTGTTTGTCGCAACGGTGTGAGCATCCTGTCCTCACGCGGCCCGAGACATGGAAATGGCGGGTGGTAAAAAACGTCCAGCGGTGGATGAGACTGGTTTCAGAAGACAAAGACTTCAATCGAACCTCTAGGAATCATTCCTGTGTTTGATGATCACGCGCCTGGGTTTTCTGGCCTAGAAACTGAATTAATTTCTATTTCGGTTCATCGCCATGGCCAAGCGCAACCCGCGTTTTTGATGTCTATAGTTTTGCTCAATTGAATCTCTTTGCTCGAGGACAGTTTCAATCGATACATATTTCTTATGGGTGAAATAAATCGAAAGACGATGCGATCTAGTGCTGTTATATTATTCTCGGACCCCTACGTTCTAGGGACCGGGAGTTGTCTCATATTTTAATTGATCATGATCGTCCATCTCGAAATTGGACCCGCCGGTTTGCATGACGAACACCTAGCATGAGTTGAAAGTCGGGTTGAAAAGGATGTTGGGAGACGAATTAAACAGGGTAGCTGTATTAAGAGCGCCGGGTTCGGACGCGTCTGCAGCAGCGTTCGTTTTCTAGTCTAGCTGCGGTGTTTGACAAGAAAAAGTAAACATTTCCATCCGGACTATGGATACTACAAAGCGGATCGCAGCGCAGGTCTGCTCGATGAATTGAAATTTCGAAGGAAAAGACGAAAAGAAAAAAATTAGTTGTTAGAAAGCACTGAGAAAGTCCACTGGAACTTTTAGTGTATTTTTTCAGGTGTTAAAGTTGGCAGAAGAAATGGCGAATATCATATCTCGCATTGTTTATGCTGGTGTATTCACCGCAACAGCGTTGCAATCTGACACAAGACACCTGGACCTTGGCGGCAACGCCGAAGGCCTTCACGATGCCGGGAGCAACGGCAAAATGACCGTGCCAATAAGAGCATCGACATATCGAATGAGTAAAGATTACACGCAAAATCAAGAATCAGGCGGTCAGCCAAGTTGGTTTCCCCTCTTCCCCCTCTTCAGCTGAGAGGAGAGTGCTGAGCGGTAAAGCTGGTGGGACTGGGCACCGGTCCGCGATGACTAATAGCCACCAACGGCCTTGCGCCTTGGAGGTTACGCCTCGGAGACGGCGAACAATGGAAACACCAGGAATTACCGAATATGCCAAAAAGGTTAATCAGGTTCGATTACCAATTCCAAAAATGATGATCCCCTGGATCGGCGGTGTCACCAGACCCTGATTGCTCCTCCTGGTGAGACAAGCCAGCTACGGGGAATTAACTCAAACGATCAACCGGTGACGTGCGAAATCGGCATTGGGCAATGACGCAGAGATCAAGGGGTCTTGGTCGATGAGATAAGAATAGATTGGGCATCAGGTACTGGTATCCAGGGTAATTAGATTTAGGAAGGTCAATTACTAAATCGGACAAACAAATCCGTTCGGTGATTGCTTTACACCGGCGGGAGCTGCAGGTTGTCTGCCGGTCCTAATTAAAAGTCATTTATCGGGTTCACCTCGAGCCTGGTGGGCGCATGGCTGGAATCAGCGGGAAGAGCCGAAATTGCATTTCTACGAGGAGCGGCAGGATCGATTCAACCGAATTGCAGACTTGTTGGAGAATCAAGCGCATTGTTGACCTGGTGGCTGTGATGGGAGACAGCGTTGCCACAGCGTGTCTGACGGGCACGCTTGTGCAAGCGCACTGTCGCGGGCGGTAGGGGGGTTCCGCGGCCAATCAGACGGGATAAGGCGGTCAAGGCAGGCTCGGGATGGCTGGGCAGCAGCGAGAGGGGGATTCAATTGGGCGCCTGGTTGGCAGGTGGGTGGCATCGCATAAAGGTGAGCTGTGGCGGTGGTTGTGAGGGCGAATGCGAATGCATTGTGCTGTGCCAGTGAGGGGTGGTGAGGGGTGGTAAAGGAGGGGTGGCGGTGGCATGGAGGGGTGAATGAGGGGGACGGAGGGGTGATGGGTGATGGGCGATGGGTGACGGAGCGACAGGACAGGCAGTACAGCAGAGGACAGGACAGTCGGCGGCGGTCGAGACGGTGTCGACAGGTCACTTGGAACGCTGAGGCGGACGAGAGCGTTTGGGTTCCGACGAAGCGCTAAGCCGGAGCTGGGAGACGGTGGACAAATGGGAAGCGGGCGGCTTATCCAGAGAGACCGGGATGGACGGATTAACTGGGAGACGGACGGCGTCGAAGCTGAGCCGGTTGGGCAGCCATCCCCATCCGCCGTGGGCGCGGCGACGGCCTCAGGACGCAACATCTGGGACAAGGCAGCACTGCCCAGCGGCCGGCGGCAGCACCGGCAGCGGTGCCCCTTGGGCGCCGAGTGGCAGCGGCAGCTCTCGCAGCAAGCAGAAGCAAAGCGGCAGCCGGCGCGAGTGGTCAATTGGACGAATTGGCGCATGGCGAGGGGCTCACGTGGAACAAATGAGGGAGGCGAGACATGAGGCGATGGAAGTGCGTCGAACAAAACGGACCAGTACGGTGAGGGGAACGGAAACGGGCCAGCGCATAGGGCCGGGGGCGTGGCATCTCTTAAGGCGCGGAGGAAGGGCGACTCTGCGAGCCCAAAGCGTCTGGAAGCAATCGGGCCCCCGGGGTCGGAGCGCGGGCTCGGTCAAGCGGTGTCGTCAGTGGAGGCCATCGTCGGGGGCCAAGGTTCCGGGGGGGATTCCAACGGTCGGGATGGGCTAACGTGAGCCTAAAATAAGGTACCCGACTGTCGAATCCTGTCCTGCCCTGTCCTGCCCTGCCTGACGTGGAGATGGCGAGGGACGTGGGTTTGACGGGTGAGAGACGGAGGGGGGGACGGAGGGCGCTAAGCCCAGGCGCCGTCCGCCATGTCCTGCTGCGTGCCTTCTGGCACTTGCTCTCGGGGATGGTTTCACAGGGCTGTCCCCAGCGCCAGGCTCCCCCCCGGCCTGGACCCCCCCCGGGCCACCGTCTGCTCCCGCTGTGATTTAGCGGTAAATCGACGAGGAGGGGCGTGCATGTTCCATGTTCCAGGGCTGCAAGGCCAGGCCTCGGCCAGATCTGAGTGGCTGGGGGGTTTTGCGCAGCGAATGGCAGCCGTGCAAACGCTCACTGTGGATGCAAACGCCCCCGTCCACGCTGTACAAATAACCCACACACCTCTCCCTGACGTCTCTTCTCTTCTCTTTTCTTTCTCCCCCACTCACAATCCGTAAGGGTCGCAAACCATCACGAGGAGGCATCGTCTCATCGACAATACTCTTCCGCCCGGACCCCTTGTCAATCTTTTGTGCGTCACTCTCTCTTTCCCCCCCTCCTCCTCTTTTCCTTATAACCCTCCTCTTGTTCGCTCTTTTCGTCGCTCTCTAGTCAAGTCGGGAGACACAATCAGCCAGAGAAGATTCCAATCCAGACCAAGACGACTCCGAGTCTTTACCCCTCACCAGTCGTTTCCCTCTCAATCCTCATTGATACCCTCTCTTGCTTTTAAACAACTACCTACTCTCTCCCCTCTCGAATCCCGGAACGAGTTCGCTCTCTCCAGTTCATTACAACCCCGATCTATCTACCCCACCAAGCAACCACCGCCGCCATGTTCAAGCGTTCGTTCAGGTCGCAAGACCAGGCTCAGGCGCGAGTCGACAAGGCTGCGAGACTCAAGAGATCGGGCTCGACACGGGACACTACGAAGCTGTCGAAACTGCAAAGGTCGCTCAACCCCGAGCAGCAGGACCCCAACCCTTCCAAGTCGAAGCCGACAAAGAAGTCCACCCCCGCCGCCCCCGCCGGTGCTGCGCCCATGCCCGCGCAGGCCCCCTCGCCCATCGTCACCCTCAACGTGGGCCGCGACGGGCGGCTCTTTGCAGCGCACGAGGATGTCCTCCGCCAGTCGCCCTTCTTCGAGGCGGCCCTCAGGACCGGACATTGCGATGCGCAGAGCAAGAGGATCTCCCTCCCCGACGAAGAACCTGAGGTCTTCTCCGCTATTCTCGAGTATCTCTACAAGGGTGACTACTTCCCTCGCCTGGTTCACAACAGGCAGCGCAACTCTTGGGAGCTCGAGGAGATTAGCCGATCACCTCAACCTTCACCCAACCCCGAAAATGGAGGTGGCCGCGCAGGCGCCTCCGAGGCCACCGTCTACCTGTCAAGCATCGACGCCCATATCCTGCGCGACACGGTCATCTACTGCGCCGCCGACCGCTATGGCCTCGAAGAGCTAAAGCGTCTGGCCCTGCGCAAGCAGGGGCTGCAGGCAGGCATTGACGTTGCCACCATCCTGCGGTCCGCCCAGTACGCCTACGCCAACACACCTGACTCGGACAGCCGCCTGCGCGCTCACTACCTCGCCCTGATCATCCGCTGTCGCAAGACGTTCAAGCGGAGTGGTACCATGCAGGCTGAGATGGAAGCGGGTGGCAGCAAGCTGTTCTTTGACTTGTTTGTTGCCATGTGCAACCACCTCGACGATGTCATCGACGTGAGCAACGCTCGCACTCCGAGGACTGTCTGAGGGGCTGGTCTGCCACAAATGACAACTCACGCAAGTCTCCAGAAGCGCGCGTAATTCTTTTTTTGGATCATCTTTTTTTGCTGGAGGATGAGTGTTGGAAACAAACACACCAAAGGAAAAAAAAAACACTGAAAAAACCACTCAAAAAAAAAAGCGACACCATGGGAACCGTGGATTTGAGCCGGCGTTGATTTGCTTTTCATGCTCCCCTCATCAGATTGAAGTCACCATTTGGGAGTTTGTTTTGATCACTTTCTCCACTTCTCAAGAGGTTGGCCGACCTAACTTTGATGAGTACAAGAGCTGAGAGGATCTAATCCACCGCAAACGAAACCGCAGTCCTCCGCTCTTACATTTTTGTGGTTTTATGTCTTTTTTTCTGATGTTTGTCTGCCTGATCTCGTCATTTACAACTCCGCTTTGATACCCAATTTTTACAATGCTTTTGGACTACTCTTTTTTTTTCCACGATGGCGTTTTTACATACAGGGGCACTGGTTTTTGCTTTTGTTACCAAGAAAAACACTTGTACGGAAAAAGAAAAAAAGGGAAGGACAGCTTTACTGCCTGTTTTTTTTGAATTTTCACCCGCGGGCACCAGAACAAGATTGAAATACCCACATGCCCCATCTCAGCAACAGTTTACAGTATCGGATGGAATCGTCTGTTTAGTTTGCTTTCACACAAGGTTGGCGTTTTTTTGGATACAATAAACCGCCCGGGAATGGCAAAAAGGAAACTCTCCATTCGGACCAAGACGCGGCGCTCAAAATGGGCGGCCGAGGCGTTTTCACCCCGCGAGCGGTCCACAGGTTGGGCTCGCGTGCCTCGGCCCTTTGGCGCCGGCGGACCAAAAAAAAAAGCAACAGTCACATCACCGCATAGATCGACAGTCGTTTGATACGCTTTTCCTTTGTCTAGCTCGAGGATGTATGAAACTCGGGGATGTGCATTTTGGATCCTGCATGGTCCTAGGGGCGTAGGAAACGCCGAAATCATGATTTTACGAATTTGATGAACCCAGATAGTCTTATATAGGGTCGTAGACCGATCCTCCCTGGCGCGAGCTCCGTCAGGGTCGAGGTAATGAGAAATTTCGGCCACCTCAAAAACCTGTTTTCCTGTTCTCCGCGTGAGTGAGTGGATGTAGGTGAATGTGTGACAAAGTGACGGTGTGACTCGAGCCATTTGATAAAAGCGCGCAATATGGCGGTGACAGTTTTTTATTCATTCATTCTAGCTAGCATACTTTACATAGCATTACTTACTCCCAGCTTACATCAAAGTCCTGGAACTTGACTTCCAGGTCCCCCTCCAGTTCCTTTCCTGGCCTTGCCACGGCGGCGCTAACGGACAGCTCCCAGCCGTCTCCGTTGTTGTGGCCGTAGACCCAGCAAATCTCCCTGAGGGGGAGCTTGGAGTCCCCGTCGACGTAGTGGATCCACAGGCAGCGGCCCAAGTCTCCGACCTCCCTCTCGACGTGGAGGGTGACGGGCTTGGCGCCGGACGTGATGGCGTCGGCGCCCTGAGGGGGGGAGGCGACGCTCCAGTCGGCCCAGTTGTCGCAGGCCACAACCGAGAGGCGGGTGGAGCCGTCAAAGTACTCGACGCCGGCCTTGATCCACTTGCGCGGGGCAGCCGGGTCGGCCGTGTTGGTCAGGGTCAGGAGGATGCCGCCCTGGTCGTACTGCTGCGTGTAGTGGGTGCTGAAGGTGATGGTAGCTGACTCGAACGCGTTGAGGGGCCCCGACGAGTGGGAGCGGAAGGGCGCTGCCGGATGGGGTGAGCCGCGGGGATCATCATCATCAGGGGAGTTGAAAGGGAGGGGGAGTGTGAGTTTTGTTGGTGTTGGTGCTGGTGTTGCTTGGGCATCAAAAAACAAAAAGGGCTAGGAAAATATCGTGTCGGAGCAACGGGACGGGAGGGAGGGGTTGAGCTCGGGATCGGGTTCGGGCGGTTTTGTTTTACCTGCAAACACATCGTGGGACGGCGGCTTCTTCCAGATGTCGGTGCCTGGGCCGGCCGCGAGGGTAAAGTTCTGCGCCATGACGATAACGATGCTCGTGAGCGTTTCAACAGCTGGAACTTGTGTAAATGAGTCAAAAGTCTTATGAGTCAATCCGGTTTCACGGGAACGAGGGACGCGTATGTTTAAATGGACGGGCAGCACGCCGGCGGTGGTCGATCACATTTCTCTCGTCTAAATCGCGGGGTCCATCAATCATTTGACGCAATGTTCAGGCCATTTCGTTATGCCCGAATTAGGAAATAAAACAAGGTTGGTAAGCTGGCTATTACTCGGGCCAAACACGTACGAGAACCATTTGGATGAAAAAAAGAAAAAAGGTCCTGGAGAACTGGCTGTCCGCCGGCGTTTATTGGATCTTTTGGCTTTGTTCCCCTCTCCAAGGTTGACTCGGCCCAGTCTTGGCGTGCCCAGTTGCTAAGAAACGTGCTCGCGCAATGGGTCGAGGGAAGGCGGCAGACAGTGTAGGACAGGCTACGCCCTTGAGATGCAGCATCACAAAAAGTCCGAAGAATGTGCGGCGGATTCGTGACCCGAAAAGCCGTCACGAGGCGGAGGGATTCAAGGCTGACGGTGGCTGTGGTGTACGAATTCACGGTCAACGTGCGGACCAAGATGACGACGATAAAGGGGGATGGATGATGCTGATGGTATATAGAGTGAGAATTGACTTGGAGTACAAGTACCATCCAGTATTCCAAGACTACAGGTTCAATCAATTGTTCATCGAGTAAGACATGGCGGCCATGAACTTTTTGCGCAGCATTTGACACTCGCCGTCTTTTGCAGGCTTCCCGTCTCAACCCCGCCTTTGCACCTCTCTTTTTTTTCGCCTGCAAAAGCACTGACATTTGAGTGCGGGGCAATCAACAAACTGGCGGAGCACGCCGCATAAACCTCGGAAACTCTGTCGTGCACGACCCCGTCCACACACTGGCTTCACAAAAAGGCTTGTCCTTTTGCGTGCGTGGAAGAGTGAGGCGAGATTTTGTTGTGATTTTTTAAACATTGTCAAAAACGACATCTCTTTGCACGAAAAACACTGTCATCGCTCTAATGCAACGTCGGGCGGGCACAAAAAACCATCTTGGGACGGTGTTCGAACTGTGGCTGCCTGCTGTGACTCAGGACGGGCCAGCTGCGGCTTGCCTTTAACCTTTTAAGCGAGCCAACACTTTTCCCCACTCGACCATCGCCCTCGGCCCTCAGTCCAAAATTCCCCCGCGACCGAGTCGCCTCACCATTTTCCTCCGCCAATATCTCTCGCACAGGGTCCAAGAAAACGCGTTTCCGCTGCCCACTATATCCACTTACACCATTCCCTTCGAGTACGAGACACCTGCCACGCATGATACTCGGTTCCTCGACGCCAATCGACGCTGCATTTCTTAGGTGACCGTTGATCGGTCTAGGGGGGAGAGGAAGAGAAAAAAGAGTGACATTCCGTCCCGGAACCGAACGAGGAACTTTGGCATTCCCTGTTTCTCATCTCGGCTTCACTTTTTTTTTTTTTTTTTTTTTTTTTTTTTTTTTTTTCGTTTTAACCCAACC